>PVKS010012604.1:0-53279 GCA_004027875.1 Aplodontia rufa
GTAGGCCCCAACTGCTAAAGGTTCCACCACTTTCTGATAGTACTACAGTCTGGGGATCAAGCCTTGAACGCAAGGGCCTTTGGAAGACATTCAAGATCCAAACTGTGGCAATATGCTTAAATTATATAGGTTCTAACTACAAATTTTAATTGATTCACCAATATGAATAGCGTAATTTTATAGGTTCTAACTACAAATTTTAGTTGATTCACCAATATGAATAGCGTAAATTTCATAAATCAACAAAAAGACAAGGGAGCCCACATCAGAAACGGAATATGCCATCTTTTCTGCTCAGAAAACATAGCCAACTCAGTAAATTATTGCAGACACAAAGACTAAAAAGGCAACTCAAAAAGTCTATTCTAAAAACACTGTCTGAAAAGTCAAGTTTGCATATAAAATTTTTTTAAAGTGGAAGGTATTTAAAAATATGGAAAATATAAATCAGCTTTACTTTCATACTGAGAGTTGCAGAATGATGAAAACCAAATAAAAGGAGACAGTGTTATTAAGCACATGGTAAGACAGATTTCCTTAGGAGAAAAAGTTAGCATAATAAGAGAAAAAAGAAAAATACATATATATATATGTGTGTGTGCATATGTATTTTTTTGTGTATATACACACACACACACACACACACGCATGCATGTATATATACACACATTTATGTGTTAAAGGCCAGGATAGACAAAAAGAAAGAGAACAAGATATACTTAGCTCTAACTTTTCTTAAAATAAGATATCTCTGGGTGAGGAGAATGTAGTTGCTATTAAATAAGTTTAAAAGATATATGGAACCAGAAAAATTCAACAGAAGAGATGTCAAACTTGAAATAATCTCCAAAAGTATGTCAGGATCTTGGAAATGTGAAAGTTGATCTTTCTTGTGAGACCCAGACAAAATCAGAGTCGGGAAGTTATGCAGAGGTAGGGTTCATGCCTCCTGTCTGCATGAGCCGAGTACTTTCTCACAACTTTCTAAATGCTCAAGAGATTTCTTCTCATTCTACATGCATCCCATGATATGCACCCCTGATGCAGCATGCACATGTTTGTGGGGAAAAAAAAGTTTATCTTTCAGTTTCTCTAAGCCTTCAGTAAGTCAGAGAAGATGTGCTTAATAGAGCAATTGCCCAGCTGTGGCACCTCCACCAAGCAGCTAAAGCCAACTCCTGCCTTGGTTCTCCAACACCAGTGAAATCTGTACCTAAATAGCTTATATAAATCCTTCTCTTTTTTTTGGTTTTAAAATATTCCTCTTGACTTGACTTTCTTGAGTATGCCTATTGTTTACTGTAGCAGGTGTATTCCCAATGCAACTCTCCGCTATTCCCAAAAATATCATTATTCTTTGGCGAATCCCTCTGATTATTATTTAGGCTGACAAAACGTACTTATGCATAGTTTCTTACAGATAGGAAAAGAGAATTCACAGCAACAGCAATTGAGGAACTACCTCACTTCTTCAATTAGAATGACTGTACAGAAAGGTTGCAGAAAATCTGGTAAGTTTGAATGGAAAGATCAAGATTAGAGGAGAATAAAAAGAAAACAATTAAAAAATGTTGTTTGCTTCAAAATGACATAACCGTAGTAAATTGAGGAAATGTATTATACCTTAGGATTATTTGGAATTAAGGCTTTACGGCAAGACACAGGAAAGACAGGGAAGAACCTGAGAGAAGGCAGGACAATAGAAGATTACATCCAGGCCTGTGTGGATGCTTCTGATGGCAGATGTTTCCTCTGTGGGATGATTCAATTCACAAAGAAGCAGCAGAAGAAGATTTGATTGCACTGTAGATAATTTACCAGACTCCAAGATTCTTAATATCCCTTTTCTCAACAAAAGACAAAGTAAAATAATGTTTAGAGAACTCTATTGAAAATCAAATATTTAGGCCAAAAAGGAAAGAGAAGAGAAATCATACAAGGCCAGGTTTGATTATAGGCCTTCCAAAATTCAGGTGTTACCAATGTATCTATGCTAACAAGTGGGCCTTATAAGAGGTGATTAGACCATGGGGGGTCCTCCTTCCTGAATAGGAATTCGTACCCTTATAAAAGGTTTGATGGAAGGAGTTTGTCTCACTTGCCCTACCCCCACCTTTTACATGAGAATCCAGCAAGAAGACTCACCAGATGCTACTACCTTCATTATGGACTTGCCAGCTTCCAGAATAATGAAAAATAAATGTCTGTTCTTAATACATTACCCACTTTCAAGTATTCTGCTATAGACTATCAACTATACTGGCTCTACATGAAGTATATTAGAGGAAAGATGAAGATACAGAAACAGAAAAACAGAGGAGAGAGACATTTAAGAAGCAGGTTAAGTTATTAGAAACTACTCAGTCTTCTTGGAAGTAATATATAAATAATAAAGCTTAATGGAACATTCTAACTCACCATTTCAGATGAAGAAAATAAAGAAATGTTAACTAATACCTAATAATACTAATAATAGTATGTGCAATAGTGGGATAGTGTCTTGAGGAAGGAACTCTGCGGGTCTGTGCTAGTTTCTAAGAGTGACAGCAGCCTCAGCTGGAACATACTCTGTGTTATTTTCCAACTGAAATAAATGTGGTAAGAACTGAGAATATAGCCTTAGAAACAGGTTGTATATAAGAGAGTCTCAGTCCCGACAGCACAATGGAATCATCTGGAAAATTTTACAAACTCACTAGAGATTGGGTTTGATTAATTTGGGATTGGTCTCACTCATCAGTGTTTTTAGAACTTCCCAGACGATTCTAACATGCAGGCATAGTTGAGAACTACTGTTTTGTACGCCTAAGCAAGTGATTCTCCACCATGGAGGTATGCTAGAATCCCACAGAAAGCTTTTCAAATGTATCCAAGCCTAGACCCAACGGCAGAGGGTGGGGTCTGGAAAGTGGTATTTTGCAAAACTTTCCAAGTTATTCAAAGTCATAACCAGATTTGAGAAACATGAGTTCTAGATATCCATGAGAGGTCTTGGTGCTTTGGATTGTTTGCATTCTAAACAAATGTTTGCTTACAAGAGATTTACTTGCCCAAGCTCTGGTCAGTGCCGAGATGCCAGGAACACAGAGCCTGAATGTGAAATGGAAATTCAAAAATTTTTAATATGCAAGGAAAGACATTTCATTTAAGACCTAGATGATGGCAGATGCAAAGATTGGAGAGTTCTTGCCATTCAAAAAATACTGCAATATCCTAAATGTCATTCTCTGAGAGAAAAGACAGATTATATGAGATTCCCCCCTGAATATTATAAATCTTTGATGATCCAGAAGCTATTGTAAATGGTGTTTTTATTCATTATCAGATGGTTCCTTGCCAATATAGCAAAATACAGTAAAATTTCTGTAAAGACCTTGAATTCAGTCAGCATTACAAATATATTTATTACTTTTAATGATTAATTCTATGCTAAAAATCATGATTTGTGAAAAATGACCATTTTGTATCTGTTTAGATGTTTATCTTGTCTTATTACGGCTGGGACATCTAGCAAAATACTGATAAGAAATAGTATTAATGGACCTAAGAGTTAGTGGACTTAAGTCCTTATTTCAAAATCAGAATTATTTCATTTTTAGTTGTGATGTATGCCGTAGAGTTTTTCACTTGCATATTTGGAGGGTGTAAAGCTTGTCAGACTACATATATCAGTTCTCTATTGCTAAATAACAAGTTACCACAAATTTAGTAGCTCAGAACACATCTATTTATTAGCTCTCAATTCAGAAGACCAAATAGCTTCTATGGGGTTCTGTGGATAGAGTCTCACAGGTCAATAATGAGATGTTAGCCAGGCTTTGCTCTCATCTGGGGACTCTGGAGAAGAATTCACTTCTAGGCTTCTTCAGGTTCTTGGGAGAATTCATTTCAGAGTGATGAAAGAACTCAAGTCCCTTTGCCTTGCTAGATGTTAGCATGCTACGTAGAAATAGTCTCTAGTCTACCGGACTTTCCCTTTCTGCTACCAAGTAGATAAAATTGTTTCTAAAGAGAAGTTGGTCATTAGATTAGGTTAAGTCCCACCCTTTCCCCATATAGCAACATAGACACAGGGGTGACATCTCACCAAATTCACAGGTTCCATCCACATTCAAAAGAAATGATTAGGGCTAGGGCTAGGGCTCAGCTTGCCTGGCATGCAGGAGGATCCAGGTTCAAACCCCAGCGCTATGGAAACAAGTAAATGTCAGAGAAACAAAGAGCAGATGAAAAAATAAATTTATTTTCTCTTTCTATCTCACTCTCTCACTCTCTTAAAGAAAAATACAGATTATATAAGGCCTAGAGTCAGTAAGTGATGTGAGATTTTTGAGAACGGGCCAGATTCTCTTCTTCCATTGGCAAATGGAGTCTGGGCAGACTACAGATTCCAGCAGCCAAAATAGCCCCCTTCTAGTGTTTGCAACTATTGCCAGATAAAACTGGGAATTGGGGATGGCTGCAGGCTTCTGAGGTCAAAATGGTGTTAGCAGCTCTCCAGCTCAAAGCTGGGTGTTGCAGCTCTTGGTGTGGTTGTAACTTCACCCTGGGAATTCAGCATCAATCTTCTGGGTTCTTGTCTTATGAATTGGAAGAAAAAAATCCATGGACAACAACGGAAGGAGGAGTAAAAAGAAATGGGCTTTATTTAAGGAAGGAGAACAGAGACTTCACAAGGCAGAGGGGTACCTGTAAGTAGGACACCGTTTAATGGAGGTTAGGCCATAGTTTACATTGATTTGGGGTATGAGCATAATTAACATTCATGCAAAGCAGGCATTGAGAAATGCATCTACATGATTGGTTAAAGTCTATGCAAAATAGGTAGCAATTCCCATCTGTGTCCACCCACAGGTCTTAGTGGCTGGCTCTGGGACAAAGGAGTCGCTCCCACAGGTGAGCCTTGTGGTCATTTGCATATGAAGGCCCTGAGCATACCAGTTAATGAGCTTCTAGGTGTGGTTGAATGGGGCCCAGGGTCCGGACTACCTAGCCATTTTATATCTCTCCTAAAACTGTCTCATTAGGACCATTCTTTAAATTCTTCCTGTGACACTGTGAAAGTTCGCTTCTCTTTCTATTTTGCCTTTAATTTTATTATGAATCTTTTCCATTAATTTCTTTTGCAGATCATTTGAGATAAGTATGTTCATTTTCTACTAATCTAATAAATTGTTCCAACTTACAAATTCTACCCTAACTAAACTTTCATCCCCGAAATAACCATAATTTTGGTCAGATATTTTTATATACAGAGATATGCACATAAATGCATATGTAACTGCTTACATATTTTCATATAACAAATATTAATTTTATATATTTTGATATATATACTTAAGTCAAAATCAAGATGTTGGGCAGGTGGTATTCTTAGCTAGAGACTCAGAAGAAGATTCTTACATAAATACACAAATATAATTTTGGAATTAAATATTAAATTATACATGACTTCATGTTTTCTAGCTGTTCTTAAGTCACCTTTAATTATTTACATTTTGTAGGAATTTGTCCATTTTACTAAATTTGCAAGTCATTTATTAGCATAAGTTACTTTCAATATTTTTATTATGTTTTTTTAAAGAGAGAAGGACAGTGAGAGAGAGAGAGAGACAGAGAATCAATTTTTATTTAGTTTTTCACATGGCTTTTCGTTGCTCCAACACTTAGTTGTATATGTGGGTGCTGGGGTTTGAACCTGTGTACTCCACATGCGTAACCCCTGAGCCACCCCGCCAGCCCTTATTCTTATTTTTTTGATGTCTGCAGGAACTGTAATTCTATTTCATCCCCTCTATAGGGCATTTGTGCACATTCTATCCCACCACCACCTTCCATACAAGGTCACCAAATGTCTATGACGTCTATTAGAATTATTTATTGCTTTCTTTATGTTTGGTTTTCTATTATTTTCCTTATTTCATGAGATGCATGATAAAATTATTGATTTTTCATTCTGCATTCTTTTCAAATATATACATGATTTTGCACATTTGTAATCCAATTAAATTGTTTTGCTATCATTTTCATTCCTCCCTGGGATTACCCAACTTTCTAAATGACTTTTTTTTAATTTACATAGATTAAGATTTACAATTTCTACTGTAAGTTTCTGTGGGTTCCACAAATGTGTACTATCATGTATACATCATTGTGATCTATACACAATATTTTTGCTTCACTAAAAACATCTCCTGGGTATTCTTTTCAACTCTCCCCATTCCCCCAGTACTCTTGTCAACCACTGATCCTTTTACTATGTATAAAGTTTTACCTTTCCCAGAATATCACAGAATCATCAAAAAATGTAACTTAAATCATTTTCTTTCACTTAGCAGCATGCATTCAAGGTTCATTCTGGTTTTACTGTGGCTTCTTAGCTCCATTTTTATCTTATTAATGAATAATACCCCATTGCACATACACTGTTATAGTTAGCTTTTTGTCACTGTGACCAAAACACCTGACAAGAACAGTTTAGAGGAGGAAAAGTTTATTTTTCTCAGTTTCAGAGGTTCAGTTCGTGGTTGGCTGACTCCATAGCTCTGGGCCGAAGGTGAAGCAGAACATCATGGCAGAAGGGCATGATGGAGAAAGAAGCTCAGGACATGGCCACCAGGAAGCATAGAAAGAGGTCCATTCACCACAGCAAAAGGATAAATCCCAAAAGGACATTCCCATAATCTACCTTCACCCACCACACCCTATCTGTCCACAGTTACCAACAATTAAACCATTCAAATTATTAATCAATCAAAAGGATTAATCAAACTGTTAGGGTAAAGCTCTCATAATTTAATCTTTTCACCTCTGAACATTCTTGCATTATCTCACACATGAGCTTTAGAGAGACATCTCATATCTAAACCATAACACCACCACAGTTTGTTCATTGGTCTATCTATTGAAGGACATCTTATTTCCTTCCAATTTTTACTTATGAGTAAATATTAAAACAAATGTTTTTCTTTCACAGATTGGGCTTTTAAAACTGTATTTAAAATCTGATGAGTAAATACAAAGCTACCTAGATTTTCTTAGGTTCCCTTCTGGTAGTTTTCTAGTTTTACAGTTTTATAAATAGGTTTATCATCCAATTTGAGTTAATTTTTGTGAAAGATTAAAAAGTACTAGATATCAGGTGCTTTTTGTATATGGATATTTAATTTTCCCTATATCATTTGGTGAAAAACTGTCCTTTCTTTCTTGGATTGTATTTGCTCCTTATCAGAGAATATACATGTATTTATGGGACTTGATCTAGGCTCCACATTCTGTGTCAATGACCTGGTTTTTTTGTTTGTTTGTTTTTTGTTTAACGTGAGACTAGTTGAGTGTCCATTATCTGAAGTTTTGAGACTTGAAATACTTCAGATTTTGTCTTTTTCCAAGTTTTGGATATATGAAATGAGATAGCTTGAAGATAAAACTTAAGTCTATACATGGAATTAAACTGCCTGAAGGTAATTTTATATAGTGTTGTTAATAATTTTGTGAATGAAACTAAGCTCTGCTAAGTAGTTTCCCACTTGTGGTATCACATCAGCCTTTAAGAAATTTTAAACTTTGGGGGCTGAAGCAGTGGCTCAGCGGTTTCAGCGCTTGCCTGGCAAGCATGAGGATCCAGGTTCAAACCCCAGCACCACGTACACAACTAAGTGTTGGAGCAACTAAAGCCATGTGAAAAACTAAAGTTTTTTCTCTCTTAAAAAAAAAAAAAGAAATTTTAAACTTTGGATCATTTCAGAGTTTGAATTATCACAAGAGTATGTTCAGCTTGTGCTGTGCTGTCTAGATTACTATTTTCTGCACAGCAAACTTGAAGTAGGATAGTTTCAGTTTCCCAGTTTTATTCCTCTTCAGTGCTGTGTTGGCCACTCTCAATATTTTGCCTTCCCAGATAAGTTTTAATGAGGTGTCAACACATACAAAGTAGTTGCTGAAATATTTACAGGGATTATACTGAATCTATAGAAAAGAGTGGGAAGAATTAGAATTTTAACAATATTAATTTTAATCAATAAATATGGGGTACCTCTCCAATTATTTAGATGTTTTTTGATCTGATGATGGAGTTTTGCAATGTTTTTGATTTTGCAGACATTAATGCTGTACATAATTTACTAGGTATTTCATTGTGAGACAATGTTAATATAAATAGTACTAGAATTGTTTTTTAAACTTGTTTTTTAACTGTTTTAAAATTGTTTTTTAAACTGTATAGACAGTTTTCTATACAATTGTCTGTTGCTTGTATGTAGAAAGGTAACTAACTTTTATATATTAATCTTTCTTCCTAAAGCCTTACTACAATCTGGTTAGTTCCAGGAGTAATTTTTAGTTGATTATTTGAGATTTTCAACAGAGACAATCATGTCATCAATGAACGAACAAAGGGAGATTTTTTCATCTTAATGTTCATATTGGTTATTTCTTTTCCTCTCCTATTGTGCTGGCGAGGACTTCCAATGCAACATTAAATAAGAGAAAACAAACAGAACACCATTGTCCTGTTCCTAATCTTGGAAGCAAATCATTCTGTGTCTCACCACTAGGTTAGCTTTTGTTTTAGGGTATATTGTGTATCAGTTTTAGGACCTTCACCTGCTTTTCTAGTTTGCTATAAGCATTTATCACAAATAGGCGTTTTGCTTTGTCAAGTGATTTTTCTGTGTCAATTGATATGTCTGTATAATTTTTCTTCTTTAACTTTTTTGATATGATGGATTACATTATTTCAATTTCAAGTCTTATACCAGCCTTTCATACCTGGGATAAATCTCACTTGGTCATGGTGCACAATTCTTTTTATGCATTGTTGGATTCAATTTGCTCATATTATGGTAAACGTTTTTGTGTCTATGTTTGTGAAAGATGTTGATCTGTAGTTTTCTTTTCTTGTAATGTCCTTATCTGGTGTTTGATATCAGGGCAATTCTGGCAACATTAAATGAATAAAGAAGTATCTTCTTTGCAATTGCTGCTTTTTTGGTAAGAGATTGTGGAGAATTATCAGTTCTTCATTAAGTGTTTGGTGTAGTTCACTCGTGAAGGCTGAGCCCGCTCTTAATGTTTTTGAAAGCTCTTCCCCTAATATCAAGTAGATTAATTTCTCCTCTATTCTTAAATTCATTTCTTTGTTTCTGCTTTCTCTGTTTAAAATGTTCACTGTTCTCTGTTGTGCTAATATGGAAATTTAAATTATTGATTTTAGAGCTTTCTTCTAATAGATACATTCATTGCTGCAAAATTCCAAGGATTGTTTAATTCAAACTATTTTTTTAAATTTCTCTTAAGATATCTTTGACCCAAGTGGTATCTAGAAATATATTTAATCTTCAAGTATCTGGAGATTTTCTAGCCATCTTTCTAGTATTTCCTGTTTAATTCCACCATTCTCTGAGAGGATTCTTTGTATTTCTATGCTGTCTGTTTTTATGGACAATACTCTTGTCAACCTCATTGAATGTCCCATGCAATCTTGCAAAGAATATGTCTTCTGCTCTTTTGAGAGGGAATAGTCTACAAACATTAATTAGATCAGGTTGATTAACAGTGCTATTTTGGTAAACTATGTCCTTGCTGATTTTCTCCTTGCTTGATCTAGCAATTACTGATGAAGGAATGTTGAAATCCCTATAACAGTGGATTTGCATATATACATTGTACTCATCAGCTTTTTGTTGCTGTGACAAAATATCTAAGAAAACCCATTTAGAGGAAGTAAGATTTACTTTGACCAGCCTTTTCAGAGGTTTCAGTTTATAGTCTGCTGCCTCCATTGCTTTGAGCCTGAAGTGTGGCAGAACATCATTCCAGAAGGGTCTGGAAGAGAAAATCTGCTCACATCATTGCAGACAGGAAGGAGAGACGGAAAAGGAGTCCATGTACAAATTGCAGTCCCCAAGGGCATGTCCTGAAAGACTCACTCTCTTCAACTAGACCTCAACTCCTACAATTTCTATTATTTCCCAATAGTCCATTCAAATTATGAATCACTCAATACCCTCAATACACTAATCATTTCCTAAAAACCCCACCTCTGAACGTTGCTGTTTTGGCAACCAAGCCTTCGATACATGAGCCTTCGGGGAACATTCTAAAACCACATAGTAACAGACATTAGGAATATTTTTTTTAACTAGAGTTTAAATCAAGGGGCACTTTAACACTGAGCTACTAACTCCCCATCCCCTTTTATTTTATTTTATTTTTATTTTGGGACATCATCTCACTAAGGCCTTACTTGCTTAAGGCCTTACTAAGGTTGCCAGGGCTAGCCTTGAACTTGCAATCTTCCTGCCTGAGCTTCTCAAATGTTGGGATCGCAGGCATGTGCCACCCCATCCAGCTACATTAAGGTTTTTTTTTTTTTCTTTTGCTTTTGGGGAACTTATCACTTTATAATCCTCTCTTGACCTCTGCATAACTTATGATTTTCCAGTTTCCTACTTTGTCTTAAATTAATATAACTGCTCCAATTTTCTTTTGAAAGCATTTCTTAGTGTTACCATGGACTATGTTACCTCACATGATTCTTTTTTATTTAAAGTTGTATCTTATAGATAATGTAGGGGTAAAGGGACTTCCCCTTCTCCTTCTGAAGGTTCACTGAAATAAACTGACAAAGATAGATATTTTGAGAGAACACAAATTTATTAAATTCTTGGAAAAAAATCACATGGCATAATTACCAACTAGCTCAACATGATTCCAAAACTTTTGTATCCATTTTCTATATGATAAGGGGATTGGTAGGGATGTTGGACAAGTATTTCGACAATAACCAAGAATTTTTAGAAGAATTCAATGGACTTAAAGAGCATACCATGGCCTGGAGCCAAGACTGTTTTTCTCATAGTAAATGACTCCTTAGTATTACTTTCCACAGCATAGGCAAACATCTGGATTTTATGAAATTGCTGGTATAAGTTAGTACTGTATGGTTCCTTTTCAACTTTATATTTTAATCTCTCCTCTATAATTGTTTAGTTCTAGGGTATGTCTGCATGTTTTTTTAAATAGATTTTTTTCTGTACAATAAAATATAGCCAGTGTACATCAAATACAGAAGGAATCTCTTTCAAATATTAATTTCTAGTCGTTGTATTCCTTTGAAGCAGATTGCATCATGTTTCTATTCCTAGCTATGAGAAAATAGAGAGGTTAAAAGAAATAAATATTTAAAAGATCATAATTCTTATGTGGAAGAGATAGTTTTGAACCCCAAGCATCTCACCCCAAAGTTCATATATTTAACTTCCATATTATACTATATATTTGATAAGTAGTCGGTTGACTTTTTCTCTAGACAGATTAATGATATGGTAATATATTTCCCCACTTATAAATTCAATCAGTAATTTTAATCTTTTTAAATATAACAAATTCTGTTGTAATAATGCCTGACCAGGTTGTCCATAAACTCACAATTACTAAAGCTTATTTCACTGCATTGTAACATTGGAGCTCAACAATCACAAAGTTCTATTTCTATACCTATTGGCACCCTCTGTCCACCCTACCTTCAGCTTTAATCATCTTGTCTTTTTCTCAGGAATGACATCACTGATATATGTTAGTTCCATTGACAGCTGTCACAATATCCCAGAATATCCCAACATTTCCTTCGGTGAAAATATACAGTAATTTACATTTCTATTATATTTCTTACTATTCTACCTCAATCTGGAATAACCACTCCTTTAAGGAAAAACATCTACATTGCCACAGAGAAAACCTTGTGCTTATATGCTTTAAGAAAACTTCAAAAGAATTTTTAAAAATGGAAGGAAAACAGGTTTAGCAATTAAAATATGTGATTGGCAATTAAAAGACATTTATCAATTTGGGGGCACTCTTAGAAGTATTTTTAACTCTAATTCAAAGTTGGGTAAAGAAATTTGGGTAAAGAAATTTTCAAACATCTACTTAGATGTTTATATTTTTAGAAATTTTACAATACAAATTTTTAGCAGCTATATATAATGCTTTTGTGGAAACTAATTATTTATTCTCATTGTTATCATATAAAATTTCCTGAAATGCTAACTAAATACTGAAAATGAATTAGCTAAAAATTCCCAGAAGAACTCACTCTTGAAGGATGTTCATGATGACACATGAAAATGTTTGTCTCTGAATGAATTTTTCTCTGCACAATGTAGATTAGCACTAGTTGGACATGTGAGCATATATAAAATAAAGTCAGGAAACCACCATTAATAGTTAAAATCTGCCTACATTAATTACTAATCACTGGAAACCATTGTAACAGTAAAAGCACCATGGCCTCTATTCTTGAAATGTTTCATTTCTTAAGAAATCATATAGATTCACATGACTCTGATAATTTCAGGAAGAAGTAACAGATCAACAACTATTTATACATTGAACTACAATTCATGCAATTCTAGCATTACATGTAACATATAATGTAATTTTTGGCAGTACTGGGGATTGATCCCAGGGCATTGCATATGGTAAGCAACCACTACCACTGAGCTGCAACCCCAACTGCCTATATAATTTAAATGAAAACTTAAAATATGTTCTAAAATATCATGATCATCAGAGACAGATAAGTTTTAGCTTATAAAAAAGGAGAGACTTTTCTCCAACAAAAAAATTATTTCAAAGAGAAGTATGTTAGTATGGTAAATAGTAAAATGGCATATTACAAGATAAGGTATGATAATGTTTCCAAAACATTGCAGATAAACTTTTGTCACATAAGTACTAGTCAACATAATCACATTTGCAGTGTAAATGAAAGATCATGTGGAGGTATCTTGCTTCCAGGTACCCCTCCACCTTGAGGAGAATCTACTCCTTCCTTAAATAAATCTTACTCCTTTTACTCTTCCAAAAAAATCATATGGGACATGGTAAGGAAAGAAGAAGGAAGTTAATGTTTATTGAACTAGGTGCCAGCTCCACCCTGCACAGCTCACATACATAATTATAAGGATTCTTATTACATCATGAACTTCTTGAAAGATAAAAATCACGCTTTTCATTGTGCTCCTAACCCAGTATGTCCTGGCATCCTATATATAGGACACTTACAAAAACATAAATTGAGCAACAAATATGCAAATTATATTTAGTAAATGTTGGTTAAGTCTATTAATATGTAAATAAATCCACTAATATATAAAAGAATGTGCAAAAAAAATAACCAGTTAAAAGAAAAAATTTCTAGACTGTGGGGACTTAAGTCTTTCTTTACAATAGGAGAGTTTCACTTTATTTTCTCACTTTTGCTTTTTCTAGCTACTCTATCATATTTTATCTGTATATTTTATTTTAATGTTTGATTTCATGTATATTCAAATCATTTATAATTAATCTCTTTTATATTTTTCAGTACATTATCAAACAATTTCTTCATCTAATTTAAAATATTGTGTGTTCAACTCTGACCATATATTTCATTGTTTCTCTCTCTTGAGATTTACTTACTTCCAAAATCATATTTTGAGGGCTTTATTGCAAGGAGGTTAATATTAAAGAATTATTTCCTTTATAGTTTTCCATTTTCATTACAGCATTCTTTTTATTAATGATCAAATATCATTGAAAATGCTAATTAGATCATAAAAATTCTCTTCAGAACTTAACAGCGATTCAACGGAAGTCATTTTCTCCCATTTCTGATTTTTCTTATATTGGTAGTAGGTTCTCTTAATTTTTTGTATTTAAAGTGAACATGTTCCATAATGTTTGCCTCAGTTTTGTGCTAAGGATGCTAAAACTAAAATAAAACAGAAACAAAGGACATTCACATTTTAAAGAGAGGCGGCAAACCACCCAGGTGAGATAGGTAATACATATTAGTGAGTTCTCATTTCCAATCTATAAAATAATAGGAATTCTAGTATAACGAGAGAAAATTTTCATAACTGAATTTTTAAATTTATTTTCTGAATTGATAGAGGTGTTTAACAAAAAATAGATCAGAAATCCCATCCCATGGCCATATCCAAAATGTACAAGTCTACTTAAAGACAATTCAAAAGGACAATAGAGATAAATAAAACAATTTATAGTATAATGTGTGCAAATTATTAAATATATAAAATATATATATACACACATAGAAGTTGATTAGTATGAATAGGCTCATGAGGAAATTGTGACTTTGACCTTGCTTCTTTCTTTTTTCAGCCCCATATTGGATAGTTTCACTCAAGTACACATATCTTCAGAAACTATGTGCTAAACTCCCAAACGAAGCCTGGAGCCTACTATACTGAGTTATAGCATTTTCTTGTGTTGTTGTTGGTTTTGTTTTTGTTTTTTTAAGATGGGAGCAAGAGAGAAAGAGAATCGATTTTATCTATTTTTCCTTTTTTTTTTTTTGACTGTTGTGTATGTGGTGCTGGGATGCATAATGGCTTTTAACATCCACTGAGATAAATTTTGCTGTTATTTTACCCCTCCCATTAAGATTCCCCAAGTGTCCCAAGCATAAAAGGAAAACATCCATACCAGAGTAAAAGTTTCATCTTCTGTGAATACTATCTGAGGATATGTCTAGGATAGACATCTCCAATTTACCTGATGTCTACTGAAGTCTTCTATTAATACCATGGCCTTGATGTGATCCTGGGAGCACAAGTTCACAAAGATTTTCTGAATTTTCTATGAAAAGATCACAAATTGCACACCATTTGGGGAAGCAACTGTCACAAAGTAAAATAGATATTGTTTTTTTCACATCTGACTGAAGATTATTTGATATCATTTTAAGTACACCAACATTTTCAGTGTGTTTTGCTCAAAATCGATTTCTAAGTTTGGAAATCATTAAAAGCTTTTCCCAGTGTGCCATTTTAACTTTTATAACCAACCTATTTCCATGATAAGGACATCAAACCATTCATGAAGGCTCTGCCCTAATGATCTAATCACCTCTTCAAAGTCCCACCTGTGAACACCACACATTGGGCATTAAGTTACCACCACTTGAGCTTTGGGGGAGGCATTTCCATCACAGAAACACCTTCCTAAATTTCATATTGTGTTACTGCTTCTAATGATTTTTCATTTTCCCTTGGGTATAAATATTTTATGGGAAATATTTCAAAAAAAAATGTTTGTTCTATACTCCATTCCACATCCATAATTTACATAATGTTTACAACTGAACCCTGTGAGCCTCTTTATTATCAGCACCATCTGCTCACTAATAAATAAGATATCTACTGGGGAATTGGAATCAAATTTTGAAGATATGTACCAGAAAGGCCAAGAGGTACTTGCAGAGTGAATTTTCCCAATTGCAGATGTTAGACAAAGTACAGATTAAAGAAAGAAAAGACAAAAATCAAACCAAAAAACAAGGGCACTACTGGGAAATGACCTGAAAGAAAAGTGGAACCACAATGTCACCATAATATAGGAGTGACAAAAATCCCTGGACTTCATACCATCTGACCAGGTGCTCATTTTAAATGTTTTTTTTCTTCAGTGAATGAATGATGTTCAATAAAAGAGAAAATATGGAAGGCCTGAGAGCTGTCTTGTACAATTTAGAGGATTGTTTTGTGAAAGAAGCAGACTTCTTTGAGTGATTCAAAGGACTCTTAGATAAAAAAGCAACTTTTTGTTTGTTTATATACTTTTTAAGGAGACTGGTCTTCTAAAAATACAAAGTCCTCCATAATGGGAATCACTCATATATCTAATATGATCCTGATAATAGAAGTGATAGGCAAGGCCTGAGTTTTCAATAGTGATCAGTAAAAATTTTGAACTCCTAAAGGCATAGAATATGATGGGAGATGGATTCTGGACAAGTAATTTCACAGTAACTAAATTACAGAATAAAAATTGTGAAGGAAAAGTATGCAATGCCACAAATGTTTTGAAAGGCCTGGGGAGGGCGTGATAGGACACCTAGCAGGGGAAAAAGAGCATGTAAAGGTTCTAGGTTGGAAAGAGAATGAATAGTTTAGAGTAAAAAGGAAAGATCACTGGAAAAAATGGTGAGGGAGAAAACTACTGACAAGTATCATAGAAGGCACATTTGGTGGTGAGGACCAGTGAGCTGAGTGGAGACTCACACACTGTATTCACACCCAGACAGCTGTCTTGCAGCCTTCCAGGAAGAGTTCTCTATCCATTAACCAACTGACTGAGTGTGTTACAGAGTGAACTCTTCAGTGCTCCCTGGTCTGTCCAATCAGTCACTCCCACTTCCGTAGTCCACCCTGTACTGTGGACACCATTAAGACCTCCAGAATGGATAGGGCAGGACCTGAACTGTTTGAAGGATGATTCTATTGATCCACAATTATATAATCTGAGGCAAAAAAAATAAGGTCTTCCATTTCTTATATTTATTCATTATTTTTCTTTTCAAATTATGATGTCATAATTTTAGCAGTTCCTGTAAAGTGTTAAATAATATACTGATATTGAAATATATTTGCATTTATCTTTACTTTTAATGTGTCAAATATTTCTTCATTAAAGATGTTTGTCTTTGACCTAAAACACATTATCTCAATTGCACTAAAATGCATTTATTGAATTATAGCCTATTAAAAACTCTTCTGTTTTAAAACAGAAATCCATATTCAATTTTTATATATGGTTTTCCCATTGTGATTCAAAATTTATATGAATTACAAGACACCATTTGAAGAATAAAAATGGTTCTGATGACGTTGAAGAAGGTAAAAAAATGCAATGTGGTTAAAAGAGGTAGAGCAACTCAATCAAATTTAACTCCCTGACGTTCCTTACCATAATGAGAATGGTTATCTGGAGGGCAAAATACAGACATGTACCTCAGCCACACTGGTTTTTGTATTGGGAAAACCCTTGGCCCTATGTGGTCCTTTAAGTAATACCCCTTAAAACTAATAGCTTGTATTTGTTCTACTTTATTGTCTTCTCTTCTTCATCAAGATTTCATATGCATCTAAATGATAATGTGCTTGACCATCCAAAAAAGAACTTTATTATTCAGTACAAATTAGTGGAGAAGTTAAGAAATACTCTCCACATAATTTCTTGCCATATTAAAAATTCTGGCCTGAGGAAGGTTATGTAATCAAAGACACGGATTTGAAGGTCTACATGAAAAATCCTTCTATAAGACACATGTCTTCTCAGAACAAAGCAAAAGACACTCCCATCAGTTGGAGCACCCTGTCTAATCACAGAGTTGTTATGACATTATGTTATGTAGAACCTTCTCCCAGGGTAGAACTCCCTCAGCTGGAAGCCCCACCATTGTGGCATCATCTGAAAGGAGAGTTATAAATTATACACCATTGCAATTAGATGTGAAATTGTCGCTCATCAGGTGGCCATACCAGTCATTAAGTCCTTCCCAGCTCGTTGCACTGGATTTCTTAATTTGGTTCTTGTGAGGTAGTTAATTTTCTCTATAATTGAAAGAATATCCGTTGCAAATGATTTCTATGAGCAAGTGAACATGATGATTTGCTCAACTGGTCAGTGGGTGTTAAACTCTTTTCCTTTATTAATTTACAGTCATTTCTTCTTCATGTCCTCTGAATTTCTAACTTGATTCCAGAAAAGGTCATACATTCCAAGAAGGGACTTGCGGTAGCTGTGATCAGTCATCTTGCTGTCAGTTTTAAGAAATGAGGCTGGGTATGGGGGAGTGGCAGATCAGGTGGACACAGGAAAATTAACCCAAGGTTACCTTACATTTATGACACTGAAAAGATAGTTAAGCTGGCTGTGGTCTGTGCCTTGTAGTAAAACACCTCTGTGAATTATAAAGAAAATAAAAGCTCTCCTTGGAAATGCTTCAGTACTGCCTAAAGCAAACTATTTCATATTTTCTCCTGTGGGAGATGACTGTGATTAGGTTTATAAGTCGCTTAACTTAGCACAAAGAATATTGCTTGATGATATTTTCCAAAGCTATTAACAATGACAATTCTCATTCAGAATTGGACATCAATCATTTCAAAATTTCAAAAAATATTTTAATTGCTATGGGTTAAAGTTTCACAGTCCTTCAAATAATTACCTGACTCTTAATGTAATGACTCTTTATACTGTTACCTTACATTTGCATAGAATCTCTCTAAGGAACACAAGTAATTTCCACAACATACTAATTCTTCCAAGAAAACTGCTAGGAGAGAAGACCGAAAGAAAATAGAAAAGACATTTTCTTCTTTAAAAAGCTAGTTCCATGGCTAAAAAAAAAAAGAAATTTTTCATCCAAATATAAGGATAAATACAAGTATTCTCTGTATACTGGCCACAGATGTTATTGTTGAGCAGCCAGAGATTATTCCAAAGATATTCTTTAAGCTTACTCATTATTTGTAACAATTTAGAAGAAAACATATCTTCTGGTGTATGTTTTGAAGTAACAAGAAATTGAAAGAAAGTAGCCTTGCTTATCTTGAGAAATTAAAAAAAATTGGCAGTAGCGTAAGGGGCTTTATTGAGGCTTCCATGCCTGAGAACAAACTGCATTTAAGAAGCTGATTATGTTTATTGTAAGCCTGGGGATGTTGAAGTTCTGACTTTTCAGTTAGCAATCAGGAGTTCCCAAATCATCGCACATACATCCTAAAGTAGTCAGTGTGCAAAGGTAGGAAACAGTATTAAAGGCAATTTTTCTCAACATATTGAAATAGGATGAAATGCAAGCAAGGATGTTCAGTTTTTCAAATATCAACATCTGCCTATGGGGAAGAGATTAAGGTTTAAGGACAAACTTATGATACTCTGCCACACCTCACTCACTAATTCTGCACAAAGACAGAACAGTTTGAATTGAGAATGTAGAGTCATGAAAGTGCCAGAAATTTGGTGTGGTGGGCACTGACTCCATGCATATGTGGAAGACACTCAGGCAAGACCTTCCTCATAGGATCATCGCAGGAAATCCTGGGAGTGCTTCCGGATGGCAGGAACAGCACTGACTTTGGAGGACCAAGGGGCAGAAATTGACAGGGGAGGATAAGAAGAATAGGGTTATCAAGACCAGTCAAATTAGAACGCTGTGAAATCCCTTTGCCTACGAACGTGATTAGACAGGATTCTAAGGCAGGAGACTGAAATACGCTGACAGGTCAGCCTCAAGCAGCAACTTTTTCTCATGGGATTCCTGCTGTCCTTCCCCACAGTACCACCAGGAAGGTGAGGGCTCAGGCTTCAGTGAACCTGGAAGAGCAAATTTAGTGAGCAGAGGGGATAATTGTGATAGAACCATTATCTCGGGGTCATGAGTTCAGGAGAGGGTCCCAGAGTAGCTGTCCCACCGCAAGGAAGTAGGGGAGGGAATGGGAAGAACAGCATTGATGAGAAGGTGTTTGAATAGGGACAGCCATTCTTCCTTGAAGAGGCAGTCGGCTACATCCATCCCCAAAAGAAGAGCCTGTCAGCCCACCTTGGGACAGATGCAGGACAGCACAGGACTGGCACCCAGCTCAGCAGCCTCACCCAAACCAGAGAGAACCCATGCAGAAAACAAATGTCCTCTGTCAGAATTACCCATGGGCCAGCGCCCTCAAGGAAACACAAATTAAAACAATAACTCAAATGTCATGTATGTGGAAAGAGCATAGAATTGAAAATTAGAAGACCTTTCTGAAAAAATCTCCAAGCTTTTCGTATGTATAACTTTATCTTTAGCATCCTACAAAATGCATCAAAAGGGTTTTATTACCGTATTAGCTGAAGAGAGAACATCACAGAGGAGTTAATTAAACTGCTAAGGTCATCCAATCCCTGATTAGAAATCAGTCTCCTGATATTTAGAACGAAGGGTAAGGATGCTTTCTTTTTTTACATTCAGACCTTTAATCTCATTTATCTAAAAGATCAATTGGTAACATATGATACTGGCTCAATGCCTACCCATTTTCCTAGAACTTCTTAAACATCCCTGTAAACAGGTTAATTCCTGTTCTTGCATCACCACTACTTATATATTATTGTTAATATTATATTCAAATTTATTTTGGACCTGTGACTGAAATAATCTTAGCTTTATCCTACTAACTTTAAACACTCTCCTTTACTATTCCACTTGAATCTGCTGTGGATCATGATTGAATGAGCTACAGAGAGGACTTAGGGCAGGTCTCCTTCTTCAGAATCCATTATCTACTTGGGGAAAATAGATTAAAAACATAGCACAAGGCTGACAAGTTCTAAATATACCTAGATCCAAAGTGTTGAGAAGAATAGAGAAATGATTAATTCTGTAGGTTTTGGAATATTTATTCATGTTGTAGCATTTGTATATTCTAGCCTACAGAGTATTTTCAAAAATCATATTTTGAAGTTACCCCTGAAGTTCCAGTGAAAAGTAAAGTGATGCCCAGAGATGTTAAACGAAGCATGAGCAAGAAGAGAGAGTAGCAAACCCAGGACATGAATCTCAGACCTTTGGCTTCAGATCCTCTACCCGGGCACTCCTCTGACGTTTGGTCGTGATGTCTAAAGAAGATGTGTGGGCTTGAAAGGAAAGGCTTCTTCAGAGTGAGAAAATGACAACAAGAAACAGTCTTTAGTTCCTCCTTTCTACAAAGGGGATGTTCCTAACAGAGTAGTTTTGAAGATGTAATGATGTACTGGGGTAATGCAAACAAAGCCTTTGGAAAGTCCAGATACAGAGCTATTATTCTTGCCTGTGTGTTGAAGTTGTGGCTAGAAAATTCTATTGTTACATACAGATTCATATTACAGTTTTTTGGAGGGAGGATGCCTTAAGCAAAGGAAATTTTAGTTTTTGTGGTATTAATCTAACATCCTCTTTGTTGATTTCCTGTGCCTGAAATTCTTCCATTTTCATGATTCTTCCTTTGCAATCTGTGGTACTTTATTGATATTTCTCTAATCATCTTGAAATTTTTCTTATTAAGTCTAATTTCTTGACATACTCTAATGGTGAGGATGCCAAGGGTGTTTTAATAATCTTTACCTGTCTGAACAAATGCAATGTTAAACAAATGGAAAATGTTCAAACATTTTCTTTTTTATGTGTTAAGGTTTATATGAAACATATGTGTTTAAGACTTATAAGACTCATATTTATGGTCCTGGTGCCTATCTGCACTGCTCAGTATATATTTGAATGAATGAATAAATATGCATTACCTATAGGTTGATGGATTAATGTGTTTAAGGTTCCTGAAAGTTATACTTGACAGGAAATGCCTTGCTTTGAATTCTGTTATATGTGATATATTTGGAGGTTTTCATCATACTTTACTTTAAAAACAAAGTAATTTATATAAAGCATATTTGCAAGTGAATGACCCTATATTTAATGTATGTTGAAAGTGGTTTTTGAAATCAGTTGAACTCCTTAGGGTGCAGTCAATACACAGCACTCATTTTTGCTCTTAGAAATGTCATCAAACATGATTTACTGCATCTTTTTCTTTTCATGCTAGAGACACAATTCGGGCCTATCCCATAGACTTTCAGTAATTTTTACATCTTTGAAGAGTCTTAGAACAGTTTTATTTTCATAAATTCAATCTACTGTACAGAAATATTTTGATCTCCAACCAAATTAAACATTCTCCCTGGCTTTGACATCGGAAATAGCTCTGGCAAACAGTGTACACTGAGGTGGTGGTTGGTCTGTGTATCACTCGCTACCTGTCCTGCTGTCCTGTCTTTGTTAGAGTCAGGTAAGGGAAGGAGACACTAGACGTGGAAAGTTACAGAACTGTTATTTTGCTGGTGAGTATTTGTGAGTGATTCTTGACTGTAAGAACCTCTTTCACGGAGGTGCTCTTGAGAAGGTTTTCACTGCCTCAAGGGTGAGGGGAGGGCTCCCCAACATTCTGTCAGCTCCCTGGTGTAGGAGATGCACTCTGGTTGCTCCCTAGGACTTCTCCACAGCTGGTGCCTCTTTCCAACAGTCCCCTTGCTCAGGCAGGCAGCCTCTTGTGCGAGGCCTTTAAGGTGACACAGTTACTCACCTTTCAGCATGCTGGCCCTCATTCACTCTTGTCTAGCCAAATAATAAGTGCATACATAAATGGCCTTCCTATGTTTTTCTTACAGACTGTCTCCGTCCACTCATTATTTGCTAAGATTTTGCATGAACTTTTTTTTTGCATATTCTGTATTAAACTAAAAGTCCAAGTACACAACTAAAGCTTCTACAGCTCAACAAGCATAAAACATTGCTATGGGATGCCACCTTCCAATCCTCATTCTCCAAGAGATTCAGTTGCACCCACTCATCACCCAAATTGTCTTGCAGTTGATCTGGTAGAAAATCTACTCTCACATACACCCATTAAAGATCCTTCCTCTGCAATGAACTCCTGACATGTGCTTTTATGAGTTAATTATAGATAATCATTTTAATACCATACTGGTACATCTGGAACACCCCTTTGGAATAGCTACTCATTTATCTGTCATTTCTTAACTGTATAAACTTACTCAGAGGCAATGAAAGAAGTAGTGAGAGATGCACTCAAAAGTTAAAGCCGTTAGTTATGATAGTTACATACTTACATGCATACATATACACATGAATAGATTATGAAGACAGTTTGTATTTCCTCAGTATTGCTGGGCTTAGTGTACATATACACAAACTGAAAGGATTCATAATAGTTGAAGAGACAGAGTGTGATTATAGCCTTCTTTGGAATAGCTTCCCATTTAGCAGCTTATGAGTCTTTGTGTACAAATATGCCAGTATTCCAAAGATTTGCAAGAACAGAGGAGAGCTCCCTCAATACCAGACCCTGACCTCAGAAATGTTGACTGGTATATGCATAGACACATTTCCAATATCATCATGAAATGGAGTCTACCTCCTTCCCTCTATTATTCTTTAAACATATTTGACATGATATTATTAGCTTGATAATGTGGAGTAAATAAAATATATCCCTGGGTGGATATATCACTCTGAATGAAATTACCTTTTCCTTCAATTGGAAAAAGAATGGATGGTTAGAAAAACAAGCTGTGAGAATGTCAAATATCAAGTTTGCAAAGTAGAAATTGGTGTAAAATAATTTGAATATTTCTTTTTACTTAAAAAATGTATTATGATTTTTCTCTCCATCTCATGGGCATTCTTATGAAATAATGCCTTTAAAACAAGACTTCAATCATTTATCATACTATTGTACAAATCTATTGTGATCCATTTAACAAATTCTAAATTGTTTGATATTTATGTTGTTATTTAATTGTATATTATAAAAACCTCTTTAATAAATCTCTTTATAGAAATTTTATAAACCATATTATTTTCTTAGAATAAATTTTAGAAATCAAAATCATAATGAATAAGTATGCCTTTTATAAGGGGTTTGATGCATATGATACAAATAAACTTTAGAAATGTACCAATTTACAACTAATTAATGATGAAGGAATTATATTTCCTTACACCCTTGCCATTTTATTCTTTTATATCTTTTCCAACTAATACAGAAAAACAACCCTGCATCTCTTTGATTCTCTCAAGGTAAAATGTGATTTTTGTGTGGTTATTGACCATTTATATTTGAAAAAATATATTCATCTATTTTTATGTTTTGTCTATTGAAATATTAATTTGTTTTTCTTTATTTCTATTACTTTGTGAAGCTTTATTATATTTTTTCTCATAAGCATTATAGAATTTTGACATCTGATATTTACTTTTGTTATGTTAAATTTTAATATACCAATTCCATCAGGCTTTCACTTCATGCTTTCTGTTTGTGCCAAGAATCAGTAGTTTATATAAGGAGGAAATAGGCAAGGGTAATATCATGGAAAAGACAAGAAAGAAAAATAGCAGCATCTTGAATGGAATGCATGTGCGCCTTTTGAAAGAATACAAAGCATCAGACATTATCTCCCTCAGTTTTTTCTTTTCTTTTCTTTTTTTTTTTTTTTTTTTGTACTGGGGATTGAACCCACAACCTATGATAACTTTATCACTGAGATACTCCCCAAGTCCTTTTTATGCATTTTTACTTTATTTTTTATTTATTTATTTATTTTAGACAGTGTCTCATTAATTTGCTGAAGCTTACCTCAGACTTGCAATACTCCTGCCTTGGCTTCCTAAATTACTGGGGTTACAGGCATACAGCTCCATACCTTGCTCTTAAAGTGTTTAATATCTTTTTCACTCAAATCTCTTTTAAGGTAATACTCAGATATACTTACACTTTTTCTTAAAAAACTTAACCATATCCTAACTTCTATGAGTGGGATTATAATTTCTCCTAATACAGACAGACATTTAAATACGTGAATTGCATTTTATTTCATTTTTGAGATTACAATTAATCCTTTGATTATTTATTTTATGTCATTAGTAAGAATCATTTTCAAGGAATTAAAATTATGAGAAATTTTACTTTCTTTTTAAATTCATGAATTTTAATTTTACTTCTAAGTAAGTATATTCTATAATCAGAAAAAAATGATATTTTAATTTAGAATTTAAAGGAAATAAGCTTATACTATTAAAAACATTGATCTATACTAAAAAAATATCGCTATTAAGACAAAGTAGCCAGGTACAATGGCGCACATGTGCCTATAATTCCAGCTCCTCAGGAGGTTAAGGCAGGAGGATCACAAGTTCCAGGCCAACCTCAGCCTGATACTTAGGCCCCCAGTAACTTAGTGAGATACTGTTTTAAAATAAAACAAAACAAAAAAGGATTGGGAATGCGACTCAGTACTGAAGGGTCCTTGGGTTCAATCTCTAGTAAAAAAAAAAAAAATAAAAGAAAAAGTGTTCAGTATTTCTCAGTGTCCACAGGAAGCACAAGGACACTTGCTAAGATATACTGTCATGAGATATATTTGAGGTGGAGCCTGAGATTCTGCATTTCAGACAAATTTCCATGTAATGCTGATGCTGCTGGTTAGCACATCACACTTTGTAGAGCAAGAATACACAGATAATTATTAAGTTTGGCAGCAGATAGAATTAGGCCTACTTTCATCAGGGTTTGTTTTGTATGTAGAATAGGTGTGTGAATTTTGTTTCACTGTGTGTGAGTTTGTGTGCATGTATATGTGTATGTGTGTGTGTGTGTGTGTGTGTGTATCCATATATGTGTATAAAACCCTGTAACTACTACAGATAGTAACCGTAACTGAATGCCTGGCAGTGATTATGTAGCTGTGCTGTTAAAATTAATTTATACTGTCAAAACACAATAACAGAAATATATTCTTCAACTATAATTAGGCACAAGAGGCAAACAACTAGTTAAAAGAAGATGATACAATTATTCACTAGCTTCCCAAACATTTTTTTAAACAAAGCCCGTTAAAAACATCCACAAAATTAAATGAAATAAATTTAGGATAGTGATATTACTGATATTTTAACTTTTTACCCTCCTTTTCTTTTGTGATTCCATGATTTGGGACTGAGAATAAGTTTTAAGAGTAGTAATATTTATTATATAGTAAAATTCGAATATATTTTAGAACCCCTAAGGTTAGCAGCAACAGCAAAATATGCAGTAAAGGAAAATCTGACCACAGTACACATTTTTGTTGACACTTTGCTCTTAAAGATGGAGAGAGAAGAAAAGCAGGAAGAAGAGGCTTTCTGGTGAACCCACAGATCTTGGGATTGTCAACAGTTTCTGAAACAGAACACCTTCCCTTGTGTGTTGCAAAGCTTCACACAAGCAGCTAAATGTTGAGATGAATATCTGAACTGAACCTCTGAACTTTCAGAGTTTCACCTGTCTTCCCTGAATGTATAATTGGATCATTTCTTTTTCTCTCTGCCTCCCCTCTGGCAAAATCTCCAGCATTAATTCATGCCATTTTCTTATCTTTCAGCAGTTTTCCCACTGTAAACAGGGCAGTCACAGTCCAATCCAGAACTCATTTCCATTGAGAGTTCAGGGTCGTAAGACACCATACCTTGCATACTTAAAATCAGAATAGACTACCTACCACCTCCTCCTAAAAATAAAACAATCCTGCCATTGTTCTTGTACAATTAGCATTTCTGAAGAGTTGAGCTTGGCTTGCAAAACCTTTGGGCCCAGCCATCTCTTAACAATGTATTATCATCTCCCTCTGGGGTTGTCAGGCATCCTGTTATGATAGCAGGATGATAGCCAGAACTGATCCAGACTTTCTCTTCTGCCAATGATGCTCTGATTTTCTTTTCTAATACATGGGAAATAAAATGAGTGAAGGAAAAGTTTGGGTTCTTTTGCTATTTTGCATTTTGTTTATTTTTATCAGTCTCAAAAGATATGCTAATTCAGCAATTCTATCTTTAGCTAAATTATTGATGTCTTCAAAAGTTCAAAGCCTGCTTGCTGGCTTCCTTCTGAATCTAGGTCTTCATGGTCAGTTTCCCTGAGAAAATGCCTACAGGCTCCTCTCTCCTGCTGTTGACACATTCCTCAGCTTTACCAGCTGGCTAGCCTGATTTATCTGAAAACATAGAAATCTGTAAAGCTACTTGTGGACTTCTGTACTATAGTCATACTTGTGAAAAAGTAGAAGAAAAGCTATGTATTTAATATTATCTTTTAAAGTACTTCCAAAAATATGATCACCAAATTCATAACTTTTTAAACCACCTAGACAGAGAGAGATAGGTATATGCATATAATTCCCTTTGAATGCAGTATAGAAAGGGGACACTGATATAATTGATGGGGGGTTTTTGAGATGAAGTTGGATTCTCTGCTTTCACTAGCAAATGGTCTGGGCTGTTTGCAGGTCTTTGCAGCCAAAATAGCCCATTTCTAGTGTTTGCAGCTATTCAATTTTGACTGGTTGAGATCTCTGCAGCCGAAATAGTGTTATCAGCTTCCCAGCAAGAGCTGTGGTTTTCCCCCACTGCTGCTAAGGTTGAGTCTGTGCGTTGAAGCTCTTGGTGTGGAAATTCACCCTGAGAATTCCACACCAATCTTCTGGGTTCCTGTCCTGTGAATCTGAAGAATAAAATGCACCAGACAACCACAGAAAGGAAGAGTAAACGGAGTAGGATTTATTTAAAGAAGGAGAGCAAAGTTTTAGGAATGAACCTTGATTAAGACGAATGTAAAGCAGGCATCATTGGTTAAACTCTATGTAAAACAAGCATTGAAAATAATACCAAAACCATCGGTTAAAATCTATTCAAAACAGGTAGCAACTCTTACTTACCTAGTTCCCATCTGTGTCCATCCCCACTTCTTTTTTTTTTTTTTTTTAAAGAAAGAGGGGACAGTGAGAGAGAAAGAGAGAAACAATTTTTATTTAGTTTTTCATGTAACTTTCATTCCTTGGACACTTTGTTGTGTACGTGGGTGCTGGGGTTTGAACTTGTGTACTTGTGCATGTCAGGCAAGCACCTTAACCACTGCAAACACTAGAAATTTGGACACACAGCTCAGAATGGTCGGATATAGACTTAGAAGTACTCAGTTGAATGGTGCTCTGGATTTAAACTATTACACATATTTCCCACTCATTTCTAGATAACTTGGAAAACACAGCAGTTTATTTATGTTATACACTCAGGACTACAGATAAGTGGTGCTTTTGTGTGGTTTCTCAAGTGGATTTATTTTTATTGACATCTATTGTCTTCCATGCTAGTAAACATAGCTAATTCTAATATCTAATACCTTAATCCATATAGTAATCCTTTCCTCTCAGGAGAAGATATATAGCTCAGTTGAGAAATTAACAAAAAAAAAAAAATACTAAGCTATGGGCTGGTGGAATTATAAATAGTAGAACTGTGATTCTGTACCAGCCTTGCTCTGCTCTTGGCCATATTGGCGTGCTGGCCCTCCACAAGTAGATCAAATATGAGCTGACAAAGTGTGATGTTCCCTGAAATGTCACGCATACCAAGTGCTAACAAAGTGTTTAACTCAGAGATACAATTACAAGTGAAATCCTACTTCTTCCTTTAACTTATTTCAGGGAATGGGTCAGCTAAATCTTTTCTTCTATGGAATAAAAGAAATTATTTTAAAATATACCATATAAATTTCCAGTTTAGTAACCTGAACTGCTTCCTTCATGGACAGTAACAAATCAGATTTTTAGACTTCTTTCAAATATTTACTCTCCAATTTGTACCTTTGGAATGGCTATTTCCTACCACATACAAATAGCAAAGTCCTTATGAGTGAAGGGAGATTTCTAAACATTTCAGTACATTTCCAATTCTACCTTAAGCCTGAAAACTGTTATTTGAAAACACTTTGGAGCGTAACAAGTATTTCTCCAAATATCGTGGATGTCTCTTAGGTCAGCTCTTTTTGACAAGCCACTGAACACACAACAAACGCAGACTTCCCACTGCAGTACCTATGATGGATTATAAATCATAGATTGCAAAAGGCACCTCCCCCTTGGAACTTAAAATATCCCCTAAAGTAGTGTAACACAATGAAATAAGCCTCTGACTATATTCAAAGCTACTTTCAGCAACAGTTAGTAGTGTTAGCAATTGGAGTTACTACTATAATGATCTCTGGATAATTAGCTACAATGTGAACTTTGGAGACACTTCTGTGTGGCCACACCAGGTACATTTATGTGCTCATCACAGACAAAGAAAGAAGAGAGAAAGGGAGAGGGGATTGGAGAGAAGAAGGAGGAAGAGAGAAAGAAAGGAAGGATGGACCAACATACGCTGACAGAGTAGTTGTTGTCAAAAGAAAAGGTTACTGCTCGCCACACAGTTTGGAGTAAGCACATATTTTACTCAAATGTTTTGTCACTGTGACCAAAAGTCCTGGCAAGAACAATTAGAGGAGAAAAAGTTTATTTGGGGGCTCATGGTTTCAGAGGTCTTAGTCCACAGACAACTCCAATCTTTGGGTCCAGAGGTGAGGCAGAACATTATAGCAGAGGAGTAGGGCAGAAGAAAGCAGCTGGGAACATGGCACCAGGATGTGTGTGTGTGTGTGTGTGTGTGTGTATGAGAGAGAGAGAGAGAGAGAGAGAGAGAGAGAGAGAGAGAGTGCTCTGCTCAACAAGGACAAAAATAAACCCCAAAGGTACAGCCCCAGGGACCCATCTCCTCCAGCCACACCCCACGTGCCTACAGTTACTGCCCAGTTAATCCCATGAGGGGATTCATGCACTGATAATGTTAATAGTCTCAAACCCAATGGTTTCATCTTTAAACTTTCTTGCTTTTTCTCCCATGTGAGCTTTTGTGGGACACCTAGTATCTAAACCATAACACCATAATCAGTTTCTTCACCTGGATTTGTACATCAGTTTCTAACTAGTCTCTGAACCTAATTCTTAATGACCCTTCTCATGCTACCAGTCCTAACTGTGAATCAGATACAACTAGAGTTTCTTAAGTCCAGCTGATGCTCTTCCAGTAACCTTGCTTTCCAAGTGTAAGTCACCTGGATGGAAAGCTCCCTGGCCTACCTCTTTACTGGATCCTCCCAGGCAAATTTCTCCTCCATTTACCATGATCTACATATTTTGATCTTTCTTGTATCTTTCAATCATGCTGTTCCCTTTTGCATTTGCTGATTGTTTCCCTCTCCCTCTCTCTCTCTCCTTATTCCCTTAATCTCCACAATTTTTATGCTGCCCTCCTTGTACACATGCTTCAGCATAAATATCACTCATCCAGAGACACTGTCCTGACCAACCTGTAAAAGGCGAGTGACATCTCCCAGGTGATTCTCCACTATAAAACCCCACTTTATCTTTTTTTTGACTTCCCAGTTTTTTAAAATCATTTATGTTTGCATATTATCTCTCAACCACAAAAAATAATCACCCTTATGGTAAGAACCTGTTTTCTGTTGTATTGTAGTTCCTAGGCTATTACATGGCACATGAATTTTGAAAAAATACACTTGATTATTGATTCATCACAAGTTTTTAATCTCACTTGAAGAAATTATAGTTTGTATATCTGGATATATTATAGTTTGTATATCTGTATATATCTATTCAGTTCTTTATATATTGTTAGATATCTATATACTAAAGTTTGTGACTTTTAATTCAATAATACAGAATTATGTCATTATATCTAATACATTGTCTTGTTTTATATGTTATTTTACTATTTTCCTATTAATGATCATATAAGTAGTTTCAAGCATTTCATATCAGAAAGAATTTATGGAGAATAGTGCAAACCAGTTTGGTTTCCTTCACTATTCTAAGTATCAGGGCCCATCAGTAAACAACCAAAAACACCTACCTTCAAAAAGCGTATATTCTCCTGAAGAAAAATATAGAATAACTAAATTTTTAAATGTCTAATTTTACAGCATATAGGATATTCAGTGCTATGAAAGGAAAGAGAAGACGAATGAGGGCTGAGCATTGCTTTCTACAACTAAAATGTTTATTTGCCAATTTTTTACCCCTGTGTTTATGTCTGTTAGAGTAAAAGTTATAATACTTGTAGGAAACTTCAGATTTCTGAAATAATCCTGGAGGAGATGCGTGCAAAGCTTTCAAATGTTTGCCAACTAATCTATTATCTTTTTGTTTTGTTTCATTTTTATTCTGTGTGTTTTCAGAATTCATTTTCCTTGGATCTCTAATATTTTATAAGGCTGTTCTAGGTATGTCTTTTTCAGTGTTTCATTTTGGCTCTTTATTCAAAGATATTTTTTATTGTTTTCCCAAATCAGAAATATTTTTCTCTGTCATTCTTTATTATATTCCTTTATTCTCTTTGTTTTTTTTTTCTAAAACTTATTGAAAATTTTGGACAAATGAGGAAACTACTGACTTTATTCTTCATCTTCATCGTCCCATCATTTTCTCTTTTTAGTGTTTCTCCCAAAGAAACAGTTGACTCTCTCAAATCCCTGGTTTAATCTCCTGCCCTATATCTCCTTGCTGTTCTGTATATCTACTGAGAGATTTCACTTCATACAGTTGCTTCCAATTTTTAAAGTTAAATTGTTTCTTCCCATATCTACGTGGTTTTGTTTTAGATTATTTTATTAGTAGAATTCTTCTAAAGAAACTCTTTACAAATATTTAATTTTATGGGTTCAAAGTTTTTGCATTTTGTTTTCTTTTTCACTATTAAATTTTTTTTCTCCCTTAGATGGTGATCTTGCCCATAATTTGATTTGGACATATCTATAATATGAGAGGTTTTTTCAAATGTTTGATGATTTCATGTCCTGTCTTTTTTCTTTCCTTCTTTCTTTCTTTCTTTTTTTTAAGATAGAGGGGACAGTGAGAGAGAAAGAGAAAGTGAGAAGCAATTTTTATTTAGTTTTTCATGTGACTTTCATTCCTGAGACACTTTGTTGTATACATGGTGCTGGAGTTTGAACTCTTGTACTCGTGCATGCCTGGTAAGTGCTGTAACCACAGAGCCTGGACTCCAGCCCTCATGCCTTTTTTTTATAATTGCAAATGGGAAACAGGATTAAAGAGCTTTGATATATTATATTTCTTCATCCCAGCATATATAATCTCTCCTTCCTGGGTAGTGAATGTTAATTATCAAAGCTTTTATTCCCTATGATCAGATGTAGAAGTTACCCATAATCAAGAAAAAGAAACAGTTCTGTCAATAGAAATATATTGAAAAATGGCAGATATGATGAAATTAACAAGACAGGATGTTAAAAAAAACCTATTATAAATATGCTCAATATGCTCATGGATGAAAAGGAAAACAACCATAATGAGCAAAGAAAATTAGGATATAAAATAAATGCCAGATGGAAGTTGTAGAAATGAAAAATACAAATGAAAGTATCACTGGAAGAAATTAACTGCAAATTAGATGCTGCAATAAAAAAATCAGTTAAAATACACAATGAAAAAAAATTATCAGAAGGGACTCACACTGGAGGAAAGACTGAAAATAAATGAACAAAACATCATCTGGAATCCCTGAGAAAAATAGAAAGCCGGAAGTGGGCATAAAAAATTACTCAAAGAAACAAGGCCAAGATGTTTCTTCATTTAAGGTAAATTCTATACATATTTAAAGATTCAAGAAAACCTCAGCAAGATAAATTCATAGAAAACTACATCAAGCTGAATCTTAAATTGATGAAAAACCAATGATAAAGAGAAAAAGCTTAAATGCATAATGGATAAAAAGATCGTTGCTGGGGCACTGAAGAGGTGGCTCTGTGGTAGAGAGCTTGCCTGGCATACATGAAATCCTGGGTTCGATTCTCAGCACTGCATAAACAAATAAATAAAGCAAAAACAAAAATCAGCTGAAAAAAGTAACTCTCACTCTCAATCTTAAAATTAAAAAAGAAATCATTTGGTACATAAATAACAAAAATAAGAATTACTCCATGATACAGATCAATAGGATGATACCTTTAAAGTGTTAAAACAAAACAAAAACAAAGCAAAAAACTAGAAATTTATACCCAGCAAAAATACCTTCCAAATATCAAAGCAAAATGAAGACTTTTTCAAACATGAACTGAGAGAGTTTGTCATCAATAGACACATGCTATAAAAAGTGTTGAAGGGAGTCTTCAGGCAAAAGAAGTTTTAACACGTGTTAAAACCTGAATCTATGCAATGAAATGAAAGGGGGCATGCATGGAAAGGCAGGTTTAACATACATTTCCTTCAGAATTGATGACATGGAAAGAAAACCTAAGCTGACATCCCTAGCCTTAGAGAATCAGTATTTCTGCGATCCTTTCCACTATCCCAGAATAACTGAGTCACTTATTTCCCTTGTGGCATTGGAACATTTATTTAATTTGCTTCAAGTTTTCCATTTATTAAACAGATTATTACATGACATAGGTAAGCACTTAATAATTAAATTATGAAATATTTCATGAATTTGTGTGTCATCCTTATGCTGTGTCCTCACCAATATTCTCTAGATCATTCCTATGTTAGTATATGTGCTGCCAAAACTAGCACTAGATGTTTCTAAATAAAAATTAAATTTAGAATTCCCTTGTAGCTCACTTACAAACATTAAATTCCCTCTTGCTATGAAGTAAATCAAGCTGATTTCAGATTTCTCTAATATAGTATTTAATATAATTAAATACTGGAGAATATTGGAGCGATGCCTTTAAAGTCCTTTAAGAAAATGTGCTTGAATTATTTTATTCCCTATTATTCAAGTATAAAAACAAAATTAAATTATTTTGAATATATAGCAACTGAATACCCATGCCTTCCTGCAAAAACTATTAAGGAAAAAGTTCAGCCAACTAAAGCAATGAATGACATACTGGCAAAAGTACTGAATAACGCAGGAAATGTAAAGCATATAATTAAGATTGTGTTTTAAAATATTAACAATGCACCACTGAGAAAACTAAGAAATTTTATGAATTCAGAGGTGATAAGTATTTGGATAGAAATGTAGCTATGATACTCTTTTACAAACCAGGTGTAAAAAGATATTTAAAGTTGACAAACAATCAGCATATAGATAAGTAGATAGATATCCCTTATAATAACATAATGAATAAAATTTATTGGATTCTATTAAATACAATATAATAAAGAATTGAAGGAAAAGAAGGGGTAAAAAACAGTGGAGGTGTACCGAATCAGATTTTGCACATAGTGGGGAAACAATAAATTCTTTCTCAAGACAGAAATATTTAGATGTATTACACTTGAACATAATACCTCTGCCAACAAAAAAGCAATCATCTAAGTATTTGTGGGGCAGAATTTTGAAGGAGTTCAGCTGGACAGTACTGGCTAGGGTTTCTCCTGAGATTGCAGTCAGATGTTATCTGAGGCTTCAGTAATCCTTCACCTTGACTGAGGCTTGAAGACCTGCTCCCAAGGTAGTTCAGCTTTCTGGCTGTTAAGCTGCTACTGGTAAGTTGGTTGCGCCCTATGGTGAACTCTCAATGAGACTGCTTGTGTGTCCTTCCAACATGGCAGCTGGCTTCCTCACATAAGTCCTCCAAAGGTGCAAGATAGTAATACATTTCTGAGCTGGTTTAGGAGAGCAGACACTGTCATTGCTGCTACATTCTACCAAATACACAGGTGAAGCCCACTTCAATGTGGAAATGCCTAGGTAAGGACTTTTAAAATATCATGAAATGAGGGCTTTTGGGACCCTCTTGGAGAGGGTGAAAGGAAGAAAGCTGCAAGTCCACTTGAGGTCAGTTCAAAACTGGTAAACAACAAATCCCATTGAATTAAGTTAGTGACACCAGGTCACAAGGCCAGTCCAGGTTTGAATTGTGGGGAGCTTGCATCCACTTGTTAATGGAAGGACCTTAAATCACATTGCAAGCCATGTGGATACACTGAAGGGAATGTTTTTGAACATCTTTTGTCAAAAGTCTACCTCAATTTTCTACATACACTGAATTTGAACAAATGTAAGATGAACAACAAAACAATTCAGTGTATAAAGATTTTATGAGAAGTGAAAGAGAAGAGATCCACCTTTCAGTAGACACAAATGACCTAGGTTTCTCTTTTGCAATGTAGATTATGATGATTACTGCATTTCTATTCTTCAGTCCGTTTCATAATAAATGAATGTCTCATTCAATTCCTCACAATGGTGCGGTAACTCCAAATTTGCGTCTTATGTGCAATTTAAGTTCCTGATCATAAGTTTTAAAGTCTTTCGCTAATTTGAAAATTGACGGTTCATCACTATCCAGTGGCCACTTAATTGACATATTTTCATTTTAGTGCCTTGAAAGTCACAGAAAAATAAAACACATTGTTAAGCATCAAACCAATATGAATGCCAACCATTATCCCTGATATATAATAAAATTCAAGCCTTCACTGTTAATATTATATACCAATTAATGCCCATACACACATCTCTATATATATTCCTATTTTGTTTTCATTTTACATTTTTTCTTCTGTTTGAATTAGGAGTAGAGTTGCATTTAAACTTCCCAAATGGATTTCAAATACAGATTTCTAATATATGTACATTGACTTTGGATTCAGTTGCTGGCCTTTTAATTGAGATAACAGGATTGAAGCATTGGAAAAAATTGACAAATGGCTAAAAATATGACTACCACTGGATTTATCACATTCAACAGATCATCACTTGACACAGTTCCACTGTTTAAATGAACCAGGTTGACTTTTGTAATTTCGTTTCCTAAGAAAGAATATGAGGATAAAAATCTAAGCAATAGGGCTGGAATGGTGGCTCAGCAGTTGTAGTAGTTACAGTGGTTCAAACCCCAGCACCATGTACACAATGAAATGTCAGAGCAACAAAAGCTACATGAGAAGCTAAATAAAGTTGATTCTTTCTGGGGCTGGGGAGGTGACTCAGCAGTTTTGGTGCTTGCCTGGCAAGCACAAGGACCCGGGTTCAAACCCCAGCACCACGTACACAACTCAGTGTTGGACCAACGAAGGCCATGTGAAAAACTCTCTCTCTCTCTCTGTCTCTCTCACTGTCCTTCTCTCTTTAAAAAAAAAAAAAAAAGTTGATTCTTTCTTTCTTTCTGTCTCTGTCACTGTCTCTCTCACTCTTAAAAAAATAAATCTGAGTAATTAAGTAAGGTAAAACTTTTTTCATTACACTTAGTGAGAAAATTAAGAGGTTTTTTTCCCATTAAAATCTTCTTGTAATAAATATGTATATCTGAAAAGGACCCCATCTAGTCCAGGATTAGAAAACTTTTTTAAAAAGACACAGATCATATTTGCACTCACTAGTCTCTATAGCTTCTATTCAACTCTCATGATGTGTAAATGCAGCTGTAGACAATATATAAATTAATAAGCATGGCTGTGCTCCAATTAAGCATTATTTACCAAAATGGGAACAAGGGACTTAGGTCATCAACCCTAGTCCAACATTTTAATTTTTCAAAGAAGGGAAAGAGTCACAGAATAGTGAAATGACTCCCCAAGGTCACACTATAGTTATAAAAGAGCTGGAAAACAATTTTAGGTTTTTGACTCCAACACAGCCCAATTGTCAAAATGAAATGCTAAAATTTGTAGATTAAAAAAAAAAAGTGTATGGTTGATGTATTTGAGTGTGTGTGTGTGTGTGTGTGTGTGTGAGCGCCCGCGCACACATGAGCATGTACAGTAGCAGTAGAAGTAAAAGTAGTGATTAGAGATGGCATCTAGCAAAAACAGACCTTGGAGTAGCACATAAAATTAACCCAGCTATGCAAGCTGAAAAAGCTTTGTCCTTGAGTGGCAGCCCTTTTGGAGGGATATTGTAACTCGTCTCTTGAGATTAATATAGATACTAACTTTTTTACATTGGCTTAATTGGTATTATTTTGGGAAGTACTAATTTGTTCTGCACACTAAACTGAGAGAGTAAATGGCTCCTTAAGGGCTTCCACAGTTGCCAATACACTAATCCTAAGCAATTGGAAAAGCAAATTAGATTTTCAGAGAATAAATGTACAGATTAAAATCCTTTCAGCTCTCAATACCAAAAGGAAAAATAAATACAAAAGCTGCTTGACAGACTAAATATACTAGAGTCAAGGGCAAATAGACTGCATTAAACACCTACTAGTGCCGGTAATTCAGCAAGGTAAAGGTAGCAGCAACGATTCAGAGCTGGTGAGTACTGTATATGGTGATTGTTCCAGAGTCACAAGATTTGGTTAAATTTTGATACTAAGCAATTTATTTTTCAGTTACTCAATGAATATATTCATGCACATAAGCATTTATTGGTAGCAGTTCCCACCTTTCTCCACAATTTACTAGTGGAAACCATGCCACAGAAAGAAACTTTATTTCCATTTAAAAAGTTATATTTAGGTATTGCCTTCCTAAAAAATGTCTTGGCATCAAATAAATTATATATATGACCAGCAATGTCATAAAACCAATGTTATTAGATTTATAAAAGTTTGAATAATTTACTAAGTAAAATTATGCAGCAAATATTATAAAACATACACAGGCTCAGTTCCACATGCTGTTCAATGACTCCTAATTTAAAATTTGGAAAACAGATCATAAATACACAACTTAACTACTTTGGAAAGGTAAACCCAAAGTATTATGCTTCTTATCAATAACATTAACATTTATTTAACAACTCTTGTTTGTCATGATAAAACTTAGAAAAGCTTTCTTGGAATATTATTTTTTAGAAATGTGCCTCTCCAAATAAATTTGATGTTTTCTTTGTTCTGGATCTGTATCAAATTGTTCAAAAAGGAATTCAAAATATTTTCAATAACTTTAGGATTTTTGTAGTTGTTCATGACAAAGAATACTTTTTCTTCCAAATATGGTATTAAATATAAGAATTAATCCAATTTATATCCATTTTATCCTCTTTTAAGTTCTTATTTTATGCAAAGCTGCTCAATCGCATTCTAACAGAGGGTCCCAGTGAACAATAAGTACTACAAAGCCTTGGTTAGATAAGCTATCAGAAAACTTCACATTTAAATGACAAAAAGATCAGATCATCATCAAGGGTTTTAAATTTTGAAAAGAAATCTTAGAGAATTACTGCTAAAGGAATACTATCGCTATCATAGGACTGCAACACTGCTTTAAAATTTGGTATTAGAGGAAACAATATACAAAAAAATCCAAATATTTGAGTAACGGATGTTAGGCATTAAGCATATTCCTTTCATAACTGTCAAAAATAAATACGATGGAACTTATGGTCCAGGCAAGAGTGCATAGGCCTGCTTCCCCTGATCCTTGCTAAGCACAACTCTGAGCCCTCAAAGTAAGAAGGCAAACTGTTTTGGAAGCCCAGGACTGAAAGAAAAACACAATAGTGGGATTGTTATACTTCTTCATTCAAAAAAAGAAGGTGGAGCCACATGGGCATTCACTGGCCTCAACTTAATAACAGAAGGTGCCCTGGATGGGTTCATTTCTCTTCTGAGAAGAAACATGAGTTCCTCTGGTAACAGTGGACAAACATCATGCCACAGAAAGGAGATCAATAAGTAACCCCACCAAAAAACTTCCCAGTAGGTAAGCTCTTTCCTTTCCTACCAGACTGAGAGTCCATTGTCCTCCAAGAGATACTGGGGACAGTTAGCAGAACCAGCAGAAGGAACTCAACAAACAGCCTGGAAAGAAAGCCTCTTTCACTCCACATTTTTCCCTGTAAAGAATTAGATAAATACCATATAGGCAAGAGATATCCAACCATAATAATTAACCAAGCAGGTGAGGCACTAGGTAGGGTTGGTGGGTTAACTCAGCAAGGGGGACCTGTAACAAAAAGCCACAAAACCTAGGAAATCTTTTTCACAGCAAACCCATAAATTCCCTTCCCTTCTGCTATGGTCTGAATGCCTGTGCCCCTCCAAAAATTCATGTTGAAATCAAATCACCACTTTACATTTAAGTTCGTTAACAATTTTGAGTTAATTTTTGCATAAGGTGTGAGATCTACATCATTTTTTTTCCCTGTGGATGTCCAATTGCACCAGTACTATTTGTTGAACCATCTCTCTTTTTCTAGTGAATTGCTTTGGACTTTTTCCAAAATTCAGTAGGCCCCTCTTGTCCTTCAGCCATGTAAGGGCACATGAGGTACCACCATCTTTGAAGCAGAAAGTCAGCCCTCACCTGACACTGAATTTGCTTAACACTTGATTTTGGACACATAGTAGTGAAATTATTCAAAGACCAAATGCATGTTTACTTTATAAGGAACTAACAACTACTTTTTCCCAGGGTGGTTTAGAATTTTATACACTCAAAGGCGATTTTTAAGAGTTTGGATTACTCCATGTCTTCAGCAACATTTGTTATGATCGATTTTTAAAATTTTAGTCACTGTTTTTTTCTCTCTGTGTGTTTGTGTTTGTGTGTGTGTGTGTGAAAGAGAGAGAGAGAGAGAGAGAAGGTGTAGTGTTATATTTTTAATTTGCCTTTTCCTAATCATTAATAATTTTGAGTACTTTTTCATGCATTTATTGGCCATTCACATATTTTGTTCTGTTCATATTTTGTTTGTTCAAAATTCTGCCCATAGTCTAGATTGTTTTTCATTTCATACTTAGTTTTATCATTTAAAAAATATTCTTGGTATAAGTCCTTTATCAAGGATATGTATGTTTTTAAAGTATCTCATGCTGAACTCTCCATTCACTTAATAAGTGGTGCCTTTATGAACAGAACATTTTAACTTTAATTAATTATACACTTTTCTAATTATTATTTTCAGTGTCATATCATATTTCTTCTAGAATACTTATGACTTTAAATCTTATTTCCAGTTAATCTTTGAATATGGTTTGAACTAGAAATCAAAATGTATTTCTTTCACATATTTGAGAAGGGGTTTTTTTTCTTTTTTTAAAAGAGAATGAGAGAGAGAAGAAATCAACTTTATTTAGTTTTTCATCTGGCCTTTGTTTCTCTCTCACATTTAGTTGTGTATGTGAACCCAGGTCCTCACACATGCCAGGTAAGCACTCCATCTGCTGAGCAACTACTCCAGTCCCATGCCGAGGTTTTTCAATATCATTTCTTGAATAGGCTACTTTTTCACACTGAGTGTTATTGGCACCTTTACAATCAATTGACTGTAAGAGTATGGCTTTATTTCTGGGCTATCTATACAATTCCACTATCTCTAAATAGCCTCCCACATGTACTTACCCACCATACAGTTACCATCTAAGCTTTGTTTTCCAAATGGCAGCTAGAATCCTTGAATCTCTTCTCTACATTCCCTATCACTCCTTCTTCGTATCACTCCCTACCACTCAGTTCTTAACTGACTGAAATCTGGCCTCTGTCTTCACACTCCACTTAAACTCAATAACGTCAACAACAGCTTCTACATTACCAAATAAAGTAGTTTCCTTGGCCCTCACTTTCTTAAACTTTTTGTGGAATTTGACATTGTTGATTGGACCATTTTCTCATTTTTGAAAAGTTTTCTTATAACTTCTGTGACTTTGCATTTTTCCAGATTCTCTGATTATTCCTTTTCCTGCATTCTAGTCATGTCTGTCTTCTGGACTTTAACTTGACATTTTTCTGTGTTCCTCTCCAGTCTTCTCTTTTGTCAAGAAACTATTTGAACATTTATGTCTCCAATTACCATCCATATGCTGATGAATGCAGAAGTTTTCATCTCCAGCCCAAATGACTCTCCAGTGCCTTAGTCATGCATATCCAACTGCCTTACCAGGCACCTCTGTTTGGATGACTCAGAAACAGCTTAAATTAGACTTCACTAAAATTAAATTCATCATTTCCATCTTGTGCTGATCTACTGAGCTCCTATCTTCGTGAGCAAGCGACCCAGTTGTGTCATACTTCACCTTCCTTCTTTCATTTCTTCCTTTACTAACTGCAATCATCCAAACAAGATAATGACTACAAGGCACTTGATACAGTTCCTGGAACATAAATGGAAAAGCAGCCTTAGTAACTGTCAATTGGACCAGAAAAGTCATTTTATGATGAATACTTCGAACTTCACAACTAGGAGCCTGGGATTAAATCCTGGCTTTTCAATCACAAGCAATGTGAATTTGGATAAATTACTTAAATATTCTATTGCTTAATTTGTTCATGTAAAATGGAGATTATGGACTGGAGCAGTGGCTCAGAGATGGGGAACTTGCCTGGAATGCATGAAGACCCAGGTTTGAACCTCAGCACCACGTACACAACTAAGTATCAGTGAAACTAAAACCCAGATGAAAAAATAAATAAAATTGATTTTCTCTCCCTCTAAAAACAGAAAAATAATAAAATAAAATAAAATGGAGATTATGAATGCATCTAACTCAGACATTTTCTATAACTGATAAATGACTACTAGAAGCAGAAAATTCTAGAGTAGAGGAACATAATAAGTGATATTGATGCACAGTTTTGTTATTACTATTGCAGTTATTACCCGGAATTTGGTGAAATTTTGATGACTAAACTGTCCAGACATTCAGAAAATTCCTTTGCTTTGTCCCATCCCTTCCATCATTATTTTGATCAACTACCCAAGCATTTATTCTCAAATTACAACAATAACCTTTTGCATTATTCTCTTGGCTCCAGTTTTAACTTCTGTCCCTCAGTTTCTTCCTTCCCCAAATTTCATTTCCTAAATCAAGAGCCACAATTCTTTTCTATGTTTGATATCCTTCGATGGCCTCTTTTCTGACTTAAAGTTAGAATCATTCAAAATATTATAAAAAATCTATGCGTGATCCTGCCTTTGCTTTCTTCTCCAGCCTCATTTCTTGCTACTTTCAAAATTCCACTCTGTGTTCTCATCCAAAACAAAAACAATTTCATACATATTCACAATAAATACAACATATTCACTCCTCATTACAGGTTTTTGCACATTCTGTTTCTTCAGAGCAGCATATTTCTCCTCTCACATTTTGATCAGTTAGTTCCTTCTCCACCTTCAGGTCTATGCTGAAACATCATTTCTCCAGCATCATCTAGGAGCTCCCATAGCATCATATTCTTCTCACATCAGACTATTTTCCATACGGACAGGCAACTGCCTGATTGTAGGTCTATCTCCATTATGAAACCATAAGTTCAATCAAGGCAAAAATTAAAGTTTTTCCTTTTTATTTCTTATCTTAGTATGATAACTGGAACATGGGTATGTTCAGTGTGAACTGACTGATCGATTGAATGAATGAATGAACCCTCTTACACTAATCAAAGAAATTCACTTAAAGCTGCAATGAAACTAATATATAACAAATACAAGCAAGTTGTAATTTAGTCATGGGAACTGTGCTCATATAATTTACCCTTTTAGGTAAGAAGTAGCCTGGTCTAAAAAGTAAGATAAAGAAAGAAAAAAAATGGACTCATTGATTTCTTTCTGAATCATAATAATTTAATGAAAGAATGCCATAATTTGAGAAGAAATAATTATAGTACTTTTCATTTTATAAATGCTTATTTATGTTAAACATGATTCTTTTCTCTGCACAAACCCCCAATATCGCTAACACTTCTTTTAGAGATAAGGAAACTGAATAAAAAGGTTATTGAGTAGTGGAAGTTGAACACAAACTAAGTCTTGGCTAACCAGTATTCCACAGTCCACACTGACACTCAGTATACTCCTCATAAAGGCAACTGAGGTCAGACAGCAAATATTCTAGAGGCGAAGAGGATGAAGACCTAATACTCATCCCTGTCCAAAACACTAACATCCTCCACCCTAGCTCTATCCCAGGCATGAGGCATGCCAGACAGAGAGAACAGAATGACTAGAACCTCTACTATATTTTTCACTTAACCATTACCCATAATAAACAATGTAATTTCCTATTAGGTAGATATGAAATTTTGCCATATTTCAGCAAAACAAACAAATAAAAAACAATTCTGTTTACTCCAAAATATTGTTTACCTTGTTAAATCTTAGCCATCTCTCCACACAGTCCTGAGCCCTAACTCCAAAATTTAAAGTCAAGGATTATATAAATGTATATGTATCTAAAATATGAAAAAATCTATTGCATAATGCAGTTTCATTTAACTTTTCTGCTGACTGCTTTATGACAGTGACCTACATGGTCTGAAAATGTAATGTGACAAAGAATATATCTGCTTTCCATCCCAAGGACATTCTTGAAAATGAGCTGTAATATTTCAAGAGTTTTATCCTTGTGAGTAAAATGTTAATAAATAGATAAATCTTTAGCACTTGCCAAGTCATGAGCTTGTATTCAGTAGAACTAAAGGAAGAACATGATGTCTGGAGGGGGGACATAACTGGCATATAAAAATTTTTAATGTTGTCACCACTATAGAGTGTAGTCTAAACTAAGAAATTATTCTTGGTCAAGTGTTGAAGGACATCACAACTGGAATAAGTTATTGGTGTGGATCCATTTAGAAATAAAGAGACAAAATAAGTCACCCGTTCCAATAATGCAGTGTGAAGTCCACATTGGAATGCTTTCTAGAGTGACCTGGAGGTATGAGGTGACTGGCTGTGAGCCATCCTTCTGCTTTCATACTTCCTCATGCTAAGGACAGAGAATATCAATTAGGCTTAAAGAGACTATCTCAGAACAGAGAAAGGCTCTTCAGAAATCTTACTGTCCACTTCAGAGAAAGGTTTCAAAAAATATACTTTTGTTGTTAAGAATATTTTATCTTAAAAATATATTGGTATTTATTTTGTCTTTTCATGTGATTTTTAATTTTTCATGTAATATTTGATTTTTACATACTTTGTGATGATAATAGCTATTAAGATAATACATGATATTTGTTTAGTCTTTGCTAAGTTTTTGTGTGTTTGTTGTTGGGTTGGTTGGTACCTGGAATTGAATCCAGAGAACCTCAAGCACTGAGTCACATCCCACACCTTGTTTTTTAAAATTTTGATACAAGGTCTTGTTAAGTTGCTTAGGGATTTATTAAGTTGCTGAAGTTGGCTTTGAATTTCAATTTTTTTGCCTCAGTCTCCCTAGCCCCTGGGATTACAGGCATACAACACCATGCCCAGCAGTCTTTGCAAAGTTTAAGAAGTGATATTCATACGTATAATTCACTCAATAACTTTAAGTTAACTATCACCATAATCACAATAAGTGCTTTACCTACATGAGGTCCCCATAGTAATTCCAAAACACAATCCTATTTTTATATCTCTGTTTCAAAGGTAAGGAAACCAGATTCTGAGTGATTAAATAATTTACAAGAATCATAGTAAATAGACATAGCCCATTCATGATGTGATTATTCATTTGATAAATATTTATTGATCATGGGCTTGAGTGGTGGCTCACCAGTTATGGCCCTTGCCTGGCATGGGTGAGGATACGGGTTTCAACCCCAGCACCACAAGCACAACAAAGTGTGGGAGCAACAAAAGCATGAAAAACTAAATAAAATTGATTCTCTCTTTTTCTCTCTCTCTTTTAAAAAAATTTTACTGATCAACTACTTGGGGCTAGGCATTATTCTTGTGCTGGGAATACAAAAAAAGCACAACGTATACCTCTTTTATAAATAGTATGTTGGTTGCAGGCATTTGGAAATATGCATTTGGTAATGACCATGAAGAAAATTTAAGAATTGCCATTTCACAGCTTTGTTTCTACTTCTTTTGCCCAATGCTCACATTGTACTTATTCATATCTAGAAGGACACTTTTTACTAACTCCTCTATTTAAGAAGCCAGAGCTTTGTATATTGTTATATGATATACAAAGAAATAACCTTTAGTAGGGCATGGAATAACTATAATATATCAAAATGATCACTGTATCATGCGACTTTTTGCAGTTCCAATAGCTTAATGAAAATTTAACTGAATTCAGGGACACTTCTACCATATCAAGTTATTTAGCTCTGTTTTAGACAATGTGTAGTTTAGTAATCACATATATCATCTTCATGTGATGGCAAAAGGTAATGAGGGCAAAACATGTATATTCATCAGCAATAATTATTAGAGCAAAGATTAATTGCTACCAATAATAATTAGTCAAGTTGATAATTAATGACCATAGCATACCTACTACAGCATTAAAAAGGCAATTATATTACTCATTGCTACATCTCATCTGTATTATCTAGCAAATTACAATTGTAAATGATAATGCATACTGAGAACTTTATTGCTGCATAATTAATTGAAGTTGTGTTCTCAAGCTATGATTCACTGACTGATTTTATGCAAATGATATAATGTAAATAAAGGATATAATGTAAATTTATTACCATAAATTTACTGCAATAAAATTGAATCATCCTCTCTTATGTTAAGGAATTTATATAGATGTATTTTTAAAAATTTAATAGATGTAGTTCTTATTCCATCTGGAATTCAGAACTGCAATGACTAGGGAATATTTCCACAGAATCTAATTTTTTCATGAAACCAAATATAGAAACAAGTAACATTTGAAATATAAGAACATTAAGAACATTAAGAAAAGAAATACTAATTAAATGTTAAAAAGAACATAACTTATTTAAATAATAATGAAATTTAATAAAATATGTGAAAGTCAAGCATGTACAAAAAAACATAATGATATGTATATCTTTTACACGTTGATAAGGACATATTTTACCAGAAAGAGGGAGGTAGGGGTATTAATTAACTTTAAAATGGAAGCAGTATAATAAACATAAATTCTATTTGAAATACCTATCTTGTTTGTATAACAAGATAGGTAATGAGCAGTAGAAGAAGAGATAACAGAGATGAGAATTTAAATAATCACACAGTACCTTTCTTTTTCTAAAACATATAATGCAAATAGACTTCTAGTATGATGGACTAAGGGCATCTATATATTTGCTCTCCCACTAAAACTGCAAGAATTTGAGCAAAGAAACCAAAATCAACCATGTCATAACTTTATAATTCTGGATGTTAACAAAAGCCACAGAAGAAGAAACTGAACTGACCTGAACACCATCTATCCATGAGAAGTAACAGAACCTCTGTAAAACAGCACGGTTAGAGACATATTTTACTTGGGAATAGTCTGATTCCCCGTCCACCCAGATCAGTGATGAGGTAGCAAAAAATCTGAAGCCTTGTAGAAAAAGGAGAGGTCTGACCTTTTTTGAAGTTTTGCTGAAAAGCACCATCCCCAAAGAATAGCAAATGTGTTGTCTGAAATTCCAATTCTCTGTAAAATTTCACAATCTCAGGGTATTCAGGCCATTTCATTTGACCCAGGATCAACTCATTGAAGTAGAGAGACTCCCCAATTGCAGGGTGTGACCAAAAAAATAGCAATTGTCCAACCACTTCTCATCTACTAAGGCCCAGGTTCAGTTGGTGTCAACAAATTGGGGAGGGATTCAAAAGGAAATTCTAGAGAAACAGATGATCACAGGGAACACAGAGATACTCCAGTATATTCCTGGAGGATCTGAAAACCTATGCCCAACCTAGGAAAGACATGGGAAAGGAGCTATTAGTAGTTTACATCTGAGTGATCTGTAAACACAAGAGATGAAAGCTAAACTGTCTAAGAAACTACCCGAAGTTTGGATATTTGTCCTAAAGATCCTCTTGGAAAAAGTAGTGGATATACAAGAAAGGGACTTAAGGAAGAATTTGGATAGATCATTGTTGGCCATGAAATTATAATGATCTAGAAGTGACAACTAACAACACTTTGGATTAAAAAAACTTAAACATATATAAAAATGTTAATAAAAATAGAAAACAAAAAATATCAATAAAGAAATAAAAACTACAGGTAGGTAAAAGGAATCAGATAACAATTTTGATATTTTACCAAATAGAGAGTACCAAGAAAGAAGAATAATTATAAAAAAACAAACAAGGAGACACTCTGGACTTGAACACGTCAATAACTGAAATGAAAAATTCACAAAACTGTCTCAACAACAGAGTTGAGCTAGCAGAAGAATCAACACGCTGGAGGACAAGTTAATAGGGAAAATCCAGTTTGAAATGCAGAATTAACAAAGCTTAGATGAGACATCATTAAGAGTACTAAGATAATACAATGTAAGTTCCAGAGAAGAGGAAGGAAAAAAAAAGAATATTGGAAAAGTAATGTCTGAAAATTTTCAAAATTTATAGGAAATATTTATCTATACTTCCAAGATCAATGAACTTTTTATAGAATAAATTCAGAAACCAACAATTCAATAGATCAGGCAGAGTCAAACTAACGAAAGTTAAAAGAATTATATACTGAAAACTGGAAGAGAAAAGCTTTTTCAATCACTAGAGATCATCAATACATTTAGTATCTGACTTCTCAGAAACAAAGGATGTCAAAAGACATCAGGTTATATCTCCGAAGTGTTGAACTGAAAGTACTGTCCACTAAGAATTATAGATACAGCTAACTCTTTTTTAAACATGAATGAAAGGAGCTAGAGCAGTGGCTCAATGGTGACTATGCTTGTCCAGCATGCACAAGTATGCAAGTTCGAACCCCAGCACCACTTACACAACTAACTGTCTGAGCAAAGAAAGCCACATGGAAGAAAAAAAAAAAACTAAAGTAAAAAAATGAATGAAAAATGATGACACTCCAAGATTTTCTTCAAAAATGGGCAAAGTGAATAATTTGTTTCCAGAAGATCTACTCTCTCAAAGGGAGATGAAAAGGAGTCATTATTATTCAGACAGAAAGGATATTGAATCCATATGAATAAAGAGCAAAAGGTGCTACATCTTTAAATAACAAACAGTATATACATATAGTTGTTCATTACTTCTTTCTTCTACCCTTTTTAAAATGACAACTGCACAAAGTAATAATTATAAAAATGTGTTCATAGATTTATAATGTGTAAATATATAATCTATGTGACCATAACAGTAGAAAGAAGGGGAGAAAAACAAAGACTTATTGAAGCAAAGATTTGCATAATTTTGAGAAAAATTAGTATTGTTTCAAACTAGATAGAAGTTACAATGCTAATGATAATCACCAGATAAATCACTAATAAAATAACTCTAAATATAGAGTAAAAGAAAACATAAGGCAGTAAAAATAATATATCAGGAAATATCTACTCACCAAAAGAAAGGTGTTAATTAAAGAAGGGAAGGATAAAAGAAGAAAGAAAGAGGAAGATGAGATAACAGAAAAGGACTTCAGAAAGCAGCACTTGAGGGATGGAGAGATACAAAGAACACGGAAGTAGACATACATAGAATAAAATGGGTAAAACATTATCTGTAAATCCTACTTATAAATAATTACATTAGATGTAAATAGGGCAAATACTCTGCTCAGAAGGGAAAGATTTGCATAATTAACAAAAAATTACATGATCCATCTAAAGCAGTCTATCAGAGATATACTTTAGATTCAAAGGAAAAAATAAATTGAAAATGAAGGATAAGAAGATATATCATACAAACACATACATTTACCATTTATCATACAATTACCAAAGTAAAACTAGACTGGATATACTAATATGTAAACATACTTCAACATAAAAATTGATAATAAGGAACAAGATTTTATAATTTATCAGATTATGCAACATTTGTAAATGTATATGCACCTAGCAACACAGCTCTAAAATACACAACCAACAACAAAAATCTTTTAAAAATCCATAGTGAAAAGTCATGACCCAAAAGACTTCCCTGTTTAATCCTACACAACCTTGAAAATTCACTTGTCCTCCCTAACATGTTCTTCCATAAAATAGAAGTTGATGGAATACATTCCAAGTCATACAGTATTGTCAGTATTAGCTGATCAAAATCAAAACAAGCAAATACATCACTCAAAAACTACAGACCAATGTCTCTTTTAAATGTAGGTGCACTCAGAGGCATTAAAATCAACACATCACAATTGCACAACAAATTCAATGTTCATAGCAGCTCAATTTACAACAGCTAAATATGGAATCGACCCACATGCCCCTGACTATATGAATGGATCCAAAAGCTCATGTATAGATATACAAAGGATTTTTTTTTTTAAAGAGACAGGGTCAGTGAGAGAGACAGAGAAAGAGAGAAACAACTTAATTTAGTTTTTCACATGGCCTTAGTTGCTCCAATACTTAGTTGTGTACGTGGTGCTGGGGTTTGAACCCGGGTCCTTGTGCTTGCCAGGCAAGCACCGAAACCGCTGAGCCACCACTCCAGCCCCCAAAGGATACTTTTTATATCTACTCAGCTATTAGAAACAACAGTATTATGGCCTTTGAAGATAAATGGATGGCAATGGGAGAAATCATTCTGAGTGAAATTAGCCAAAACCTAGAGAGTCAAGAGTGAAATGTTTTCCCTCATTTGTGGAGGCTACAGCAAAACTGAGCCTTGGGTGAAAGGTAATTAAGCTCTTGTACTATACCCAGCAAAGGCATAGGAACACATATTCTAGGGGAACCATAAATACATAGGGGAAGGATGGGGACTAGGGAGAGGTTAGGGGGAGAAAGAAAGAGGGAAGATAGGGAGGGATCTCGGGAGACAATCAACGATGTAACATACTCTTTGATCCCCCCAAAGGCAAATAATACTTATGCAATCATTTAATTCTGGAAAATTAACAGTCTATATAGGTGATTGTTAATTTTCCAGAATTAAATGATGTTATAGTGGCAAAATATAGAAGAATTGAGAGACTGGGGTGTGGGCAATGTGTGTGTGTCTGGATTAGGATCAGATAGATATCATGTTGTTACTTTACATGCATTTATGATTGTACAATAACTCACTCCTTAATAAATAAAAAAACAAAAGAAAAGGAATAAATATAGGTGTATATTCTCAACAAAATATCGGTAAACAAAACCAACAATATATACAAGGGATTATACATCATGACAATATGATTTATCTCAGGAATGCAAACTTGGATTAACATCTGAAAATCAGTCAATGTATTATATTTTAGAATAAAAGACAAAAAAATATTTATTTAAATGTAGTAACGATATTTCACAAAATCTATTACACTTTTGCAATAAAAGCACACTTTTCTTATGAATAGACAACAATTTCCTCACCTTTATAAAGGAAATACATTATATTCCGCATGTAACATTATTAATAATTGAGAAAAACTGGATGTTATCCCCTAACTTCAGGAATAAAACACTTTTAGTCACCTGAATCCTGTTGGTTCTAACCAGTGCAAGTAGGAAAGAAAAAGAAATAAAGAAAACAAGATGAAAATAAAAAAGGTAAAGTTATCTATTTGCAAATGTCATGATTTTCCATGTAGAGAATCCTAAGGAGTCCACTAAAAAACATGAAAGCAATAAATAAATGCAGAGGTGTAGGCAAATATGAGATTATGCATTATCAGATGAATTCCATACAGTAGTAGTAAATACTACAAAATGTAACTAAGAAAATGATTCTGTTAACAAGGCATCAAAAATAACAAATGATACAAAACAACAAATTTAACAAATTTAAAAACAAATTTAACAAAAACTGCAAAACACATACATCAATAACTACAAAATATTATTTAAAAATTGATCCTAAATGAAAATGAGAAACTATCATGTATGCATGGATTGAAAACTGAATGTTGCTTGAAAGACAATACTTTTGAAATTGATCTGTAGACTCAATGAAATCCATATTAAAATCCTAGTCCCCCTCCCTTGTTTTTTTCTAGAACTCAGCTGGTCCTAAAATTCATAGCGAAATGCAAGAATCCTAAAGATAGTCAACATATTTTTGAAAAACTGAACAGAACTGGAAACTTGTGCTTCCCAATTTTAAAACTTAAAAGAAAAAACTATGGTTATAAAGGCAGTGTGGTATTTGCATGAGGATAGGCACGTAGAAAAATAGGACAGGAACAAGAGTTCAAAAGTGAATTCTCCCAGTTTTGATTAATTAAGTTTTGAAACAGGTGCTAAGAAAATTCCGTGGCAAAGAGATTTTCTTTTAAACAAATGGGTGTGAAACACCTGGATGTCTACATTGCATGATAATGAGTTTGGCTCCTAACTTAAAGCATACAGAAAAATTAAATCAAACTCAATCATAGATGTAGATGTAAATGCTAAAATTTCTATAATTCTCCATTCTATACTTCTCAGACAAATTACATAAATGTAAATCTCCCTGACTTTAGGAGAGGCAAATCCTGCCTCAATATGACACCAAATGCCAAGTGACAAAAGGAAAAGATAAACAAATTGGAGTTCCTCCCAATTAAAAATGCCAATGCAACAAAGGACATCATTAAAAGGCAAGAAAACAACCTATACGATGTGAGAAAATACTTGCAAATCATATGTCTGACAAAGGACCTATATTGAGAATATAGAGAACCATTACATATCAATAATAAAAGACACCTTAATTGAAAAATGAAGGAAATAATTAAACAAACATTTTTTCAAGGATACACAAATGACCAAATGACACATGAAAGAAGCCTCAACATTAGTTACAGATTAAATTAAAAACCACAATAATGGCTGTGTGATCTAATCACAAAGATAGGAAATAGCTAGGGCAAATGCAAATTTAGAAATATGGAATTCTCATATGCTGTTGAGGGGAATGTGAACTAGTTGCATTGGAAAGCAATTGGGTAATTCCTCAAAAGCTAACCAAGGAATTGCAATGTGATGTCATTTCTCCTGGCACCCAGGAGACATGTTCACATAAAAACCAGTGCATGAATCTTCACAGCAGCAATATTCATAATAGTCATAAAATGGATACAACCTAAATATCAAGAAATGGTTTTAAAATGCAGTATATCTATAAAATGGAATATTATTCACCAATAAAATAGATTTTTAAAGGAATACTAATGCATGCTACAACATGAAAATACCTGGAAAGTATTCAAATTAGAAGATAACTTACATGATTTTTTATATGAAATGTCAACAATAGGCATATCTATGGAGATAGAAAACAGATTAGTTTTGTTGGGCTGGGGTTTATAGGAGAATGGAGAGTGAAAACTATAAAGAAGTGATTGTTTTTTGGCATTAAGAAAATGTTCTACTATTAATTTTTTTAAGAGAGAAGGATAGTGTGAGAGAAAGAGAGAGAGAGAGAAATCAATTTTTATTGAGTTTTTCACATGGCTTTCATTGCTCCTACAGAGTTGTGTACGTGGGTGCTGGGGTTTGAACCGGTATACTCCCGCATGCCAGGCAAGCACCGTAACCACCGAGCCACCGCTCCAGCCCCCTAAAATTAAATTTTAATGGTCACACAACTATGAATATTAACTTTAAAATGGGCAAATTTTATGGTGCATGAGTCATATGTCAATAATGCTATTTAAAAAAATAACATCCTCATCCCCTTCCAAAAATAGAGAAAAATGTTACATAAAAACTCAGAGTAATAATATTAAAATAATCAATATGTGTTTTGAAACATGGGATAAAGGAGAATGAATATTGTGTCATAAACCCTGCTTCATTATAAAAGATTCTATGGTTGTCCATTAGTCCAATTCATCAAATTATGTCAAAGTATTTACAAGGAGAACAGACAGAAGTTCAGAAAGAATGACACTGAGAAAGGCAATGACAGCAACAATTTGACTTATGCAGAATGTCCACTTGATCTTTGGTGTTTGGTATTTTTAGAGAAGAATTTCATGCAAGAAAACACTGATTGCTTTAGTGTATTACATGCAGCTAAAATGCTGAGTACTGAAGTTTTCATACCCATGGTTCTTTGTTTTCAGAAATGAGTGGACCCAAATTCCCATTTCCATCATCCTTGTGATGCTCCCTCTGACAATTTGATTGAGTTCTGAACCGTAAAGGACAAAGGAAGGAAAACTTGAAAAATGAAAGCCTTTTTTGCTTCTAAGAATCATTGTGTAAGTTCAGTATTGAGCCTCTTAAAAACTGTGATAAGCCATCAGTGATCCATTCAGAATGGACAGGCACTGGCCTTACTATGCATAGATGATTTCCAGTTCAATTTGGTTTCCAGGCTACTTATAATACTGCATATCTAGTCGTGATAAATCCCTTCAGCTTTGCAGGGTTTCCACAAGAGTTTTCAGAGAAGGAGGAACAGCAACTTCAAGGTGAAAGTAGCCTCACAGTGAGAAGCACAGCAGGATAAATGAGAGGATGTGTAGGCATCATCTGAATAGGAAATCAGCTGGTATACATCCCCTGAGAGGATCCTTTGCTCTCTTGCCCCCCTCTTGACATCAACATTTGCACTAGGTTCTGTTAGTTTTTCCTCAAAAAAGAGGTTAAGATAACAATTCCTTGCAATATTCATTATTTGAAATGACACTAAATCTTTCCTCCAAACCTATGCTGACAATACCACCTGGAATTCATTCATCATGTTACTTGATACATTATGAAAATAACTGGGTTACAGATTTTGTAATAGAAATCCTTTCTATATGCAGATCATTTCTACAGTGGTGTAGAGCAAGGTAAGACATCCTTGAATCTATAGTGGAACAATAACAATACACAAAAGAGAAAACTGTTAATGATAAGCAAAATTTTTCCCACCTACAAATAGTTATATAAAAATAGCAATAGCTGGTATTCATTGAACATTTACTGTATATCATGCCTTCTCACAAGCTCTTTATAAGTGAGCATTATTCCTAACAGTCACCTTAAAAATTAGGATGATACATGAATCAAGAAACTGAGGCATGCAGGGTTTCAGTTAGTTGTTCAAAGTTAGGCAGTAAGTTACACATGCAGGATTCAAATTGGGACAATTGAGCTCAAGAGCATATGATCTTAGTCACTACAACTAGTCCTGTTTATTGAGAGCAGCTGGTGCTGATTTCAAAAGGATAATTTTAATATATTATTAAAAACATATCAGTTGCAAACAGCTAAAAGTCAACCTATGCCATTTGCATGTTCACAGGGCAGTCACAGAATGATGTATACAGATGTTGATTCAGATAGATATATTTGATATGTATTCAAACTTATTATACATAATCAAAAACAAA
>PVKS010012605.1:9251-53368 GCA_004027875.1 Aplodontia rufa
TGCAATATCATTGTTTCTAATTGCTGTGTAAAATTCCATGGTATAAATGTACCACAGTTTTTGGATCCATTCATCCAGTGAGGGACATCTGGGTTGTTTCCATAGCCTAGCAATAGTAAATTGTGCTGCTATGAACATAGATATTGCTGTGTCACTATAATGTGCTGATTCTAAGTCCCCTGGAAAGATACCCAGGAGTAGAATAGCAGGGTCATATGGTGGACTCATCCCTAGTTTTTTAAGGATTCTCCACACTGCTTTCCAGAGGGGCTGTACCAGTCTGCAGCTCTACCAACAGTGTGTTAGTGTGTCTATCTCTCCACAGCCCCTCCAGCATCTGTTATTGTTTATTTTCTCTATTCTCTTTAAAACAAATGGAAATATGGTTAATTAGAAATTATGATAGACAGATTCCCTTAGGATTTCCTCCTTGATTACATATTGACTATGCGTGAAACCATGGTTCCAAAGTTCTGACTAAAATGCTAAGACTTTCCTTTCCATCCTTCATCATCAACTCTTTCTCAGCATCAATTCAGGACATGCAACCTCCACAAATTGGTAAAGAACAGTAGAAAACATAATGTAATACAATATACAATGCACCTGGTAGTATTGAGAAAAAAGTAGACTGCTGGGATTTATGGTCAAGCTAAGATATTTTCAGCAATTAATATAACTTAAAATGCAAATTACTTCAAATAGCATAGAACTCAAGATTTGCTTATATCTCCCTTCCACAGAACTAAATGCCACTTATTAAGAATGCCAGTAGAAATATAGCTCACTAGTCAAGTCAGCATTTATTTAGTGTGCACAAGGCCCTGGAACCCATCCCCATAGCCACAAAAAATAGAAAGAAAAAGAAAAAAATCAGACTTAAGAATTATATTCATGAGGCTAGAGCAGTGGCTCAGTGTTATAGTGCTTACCTGAGGATGGAAATTCGTACCCCAGCACCCTGTAGGCAAAGGAGTATCGGAGAAAGGAAAGATACGTGAAAGACTAAATAAAACTGATTCTCTCTTTCTCTCTCTCTCTCAACGTCCTTCTCTCTTAAGAAGAAAAAAAGAATTACATTGATTGGTGAATTATTACTGAAGCAAAATAAAGTAATTCTTAAATACCTGAGAGCTCCTAAAACACTGCTATATGACATGTGGGTTGATGAGTAGCTACTTGGCCTTGGTTTTAAAGAAAGTCGCATATTTTAGGAAACGTCCATTTTAAAGCTATTTCAGTATGCAGGTACAAGAAAAATTATGTTCTATAGAACAATGGTTCCAGGAAAAATTAGCAATAATATAAAATGACATATAATTGGGGCTTCCTATTGAATACAATGCTAGCTTTCATCTCTCTCTCTCTCTCTCTCTCTCTTTCTTTTTAAGTGTGAGAGAGAGAGAGAGAGAGAGAAATAGAGAATCAGTTTTATTTAGTTTTCCACGTGGCTTTTGTTGCTCTGAGACTTCATTGTGTATGTGGTGCTGGAGTTCAAACCTGTGTCCTCCTGCATGCCAGGCAAGTGTCTTAACTGCTGAGCCACCCCCAGCCCCTTTAGTTTCTCTTTAATGTGCATTATTTGTTTGAGGATCTTTCCTCCTTTTCTACATTTCCTGGGAGTTTTATCAGTAGTGAATGTTTGATTTTTTCATAAATATTATTTGCTTCTATTGAGATGATTTTATGCTCTTCCACTTTAGTCTGTTATTATTTAAAGAGGCTTATTATATCCAAAATAATTTGATTTTTCTAATTAAAGAATTTGGACTAATGGGTTCATTAATCAGGCACATGACAATATCTATCACATCTGCAGATCAGATATTTGAAAATATTGCTTTAAAATTCCCTCCTTGTTTAACAAACATTTTGGTGCCTATCCTGTATATATTAAGGCACAGACTTTTAGTGGTTTCTTTGTCTTTCCTGTTAGAGTGGCAGTTTCTCAAATATGCCACAATGGTTCTCAACTCCAATTGTGATCAGGGTTCAATTTCTGAACCACTCACCTGGATACACAGGAAAATGCTGTCAACTTTATAATAGCTACAAATTTAGAAATATTTTTATTACCAATTTTTGTCAGGACACCCATGACCACCGGGAACCCTCTCCGAAGAAAGTCTAGTATAACTTTAGTCAAACTATTTCTCCATTTAAATCAAACTTCTTTCATCTCATTGTATGTAGTTTTTCTTTGGAGCCTGTGCTTATAGTATATTTAGAAAAAAGATTATGTGGTGATACAATGTCCACATTTCTGCAAATCTGCAAGAATGGTTAAAAGGAAAGAGGAAACTCATTGGCCATATATAAACTTTAAGTTCAGGAAGGAAAAATTTAAGTAGACATGCAAAAAAAAAGTATGTGAGATGTGCGGCTTTTTGCAAACTCACAGGAATTTTCCAGAATTTTAAAACAGATGAAAATATTCAGGAAGTGTTTTCAGACATGCTGTCCATGCTTATGTACCCTAATTAGACTCTTCAATCCTAATGGTTTATGGTAATCATTGTCTCAGTAGCATTTTTAATTGTAGCACAAGATTCTTACTAAGAAATATTAAGCAAATAAAATCACTTAAAATGAGTTTCAACATATTCCTGTGAAAATTCTATGAGAGAAGTAAATTTTGTAAGCCTCCATCACATGGTTATTAATCATTGTAAATAGTATATGACAAGCATTTCTGCTCAGATTTATTTTGTTAGTAAAGATAAAGGTATCAAATGTTATATTGTGTAAAAACATAATCATTTAAATAGCAAAATAATCATGTTGCGGGGCTGGAGCAGTGGCTCAGCGGTTTCCACGCTTACCTGGAATGGGCATGAACGCTGGTTAGTACCCCAGCACCACGTACATAAGGAAGTGTCTGAGCAATGAAAGCCATGTGAAAAACTCAATAAAAATTGATTCTCTCCTTGTCTCCCTCTCACTGTCCCTCTATCTTTAAATGAATAAGTAAATTAATTCATTAAAAAATAATAATAATCATGCTGTGTTTATGTAGCATTTACATTTCAAAACCATACCATATTCTGCACTGTGGCATCACATTTAAGGTCTGTAATAGCTTGTGAACAACAAGGCCAGTGTTTTCTCATATGTTTTATCTATTAGCATAACCTGAGAATATTAGTCACATATAACAAGCTCTTAATATTTTCAGCTATCGATGCAAATGTGACATTAGAAAATATGGAAAAACTGATGAAACAATCTGTGAATACACAAAAATTATTGTGCTGACAATTTTTAGTCTTTTATTTTGGCCATGTATAAAATATTCTTTTACAGCATAGATGTATTAAATTATTAATTAGCCTGTAGAAATTTGAAACTTTGATATGCATACTATTAAGAGATTTCAAATAAAATTGGAAGCATTCTTTTCCAAGTATACATAACTTTGGTCTGTTAGGGGTCACAGATACCTCCCCTGGAAGGGATGTTTTATATGCTCCTGATATTGCCTGCAGCCAAGGTCTTCAATGTGCAGTCATATACTTTATAACTTGAAAAAATCCCTAGAAGACACTGCAGTTTTTACTACATTTTGTCTACCATGTTGTCTCCATTTAAAAAAATAATAATAAAATACTGCTGAAGCCCAAGAATTGAGTCATTGATGATACAATATAATTTAATCTACTCCTCATCAAATGTTAGTTTATCTATAGCAATGTTTTGTTATTAAGAGAGGGGGGGTGGTGAGAGAGAGAGAAAGAGAGAGAGAATCAGTTTTATTTAGTTTTTCATTTGGTTTTCATTGCTCCACCACTTAGAGGTGTATGTGGTGCTGGGGTTTGAACCGGGTCTTCACATATGCCATGAAAGTACAGTAACTGCTGAGTTACAGCTCCAGCCCCTATATCCGCTCTTAAATAATACTTTTCAAACTTTTAAACTCAATCTTCAGGCACTTACAAAGCTTCTATTATTATTTTAACAAATAATGTAGAAATAGTTCTTTTTGTTTACTTTATTAATATTTTTCTGTGGGGTTGGCATATCAGGCATTGAAACCAGTAACACTTAAGCACTGAGCTACATCCCCAACCCTTTTAATTTTTTACTTTGGGTCAGGGTCTTATTAAGTTGTGCATGCAGGGCCTCACTAAGTTGCTGAGGCTGGCTTTGAACTTGAAGTCCTCCTGCCTCATCCTCCAGAATTGATGGGATTACAGGTGTGTGCTACCATGTCCAGCTAAAAATAGGTTCTTTTAAAGCTTTTATTAGAAAAGGTGTTTATTTCATAGGTTGCTGTTATTTTATTTCCCCAAAGTTCATTTACTTGTCCCTTAAAAGTTGCAAAGGTTTATTAAATGAGTGTTAATAGTCAATATTGAAATCTGTCATTGATGCTAAATGTAGAGGGGCTGGAGCGGTGGTTCAGTGGTTATAGCGCTTGCCCAGCTTGCACAAGTACACGGATTCGACCCCAGCACACAAGTACACAACTAAGTGTGAGAACAATGAAAGTGATGTGAAAAACTCAATAAAAATTCATCCTCTCTCTCTCTCTCTCATTTTCCTCTTTAAAAAAAAAAAAAAGTTAAATGTAGATCCAAGTCAGGATTGTTTTGCTCTGATGTCTGGCGACCACCCAATGTTAGGTAATCTTTCAAGGCTGCGTATATCTACACACAAATTATACTCCACATCAGGATGGAAGTTCTTCAAATTTGGAATATGCTCCTCAGTTGTCTTGAGCTGGACATAATTTAAATTTTATTCAAGGTGGGAAAGTTTTTGTCCTGAATATATTGAGCAGCTCACATAATCTTAGGCAGCATGGAAATCCACGCACAGAAAAGAACAGAGCCAAATTATCTTTGGTTGAAGATTGAAATAAATTGACATTTTAAGCAAAGTATTATGATCACTTCCAATTATTATGGTGTGCATTATTATCATTCTAATTTTATAACCAAGGATACTTCTCCTATCTTTGATAACATGTTCTTTTTTTTCAAAGACTTCAACTGGAATAACTTCAATATTTCCCACCATTTATTGTGTTCATTGTAACCATTTGCCTATATTTTAGCTAGTTACATAACAGTAAAAATTTTATAAAAGAAAATTTGGAAAATGACCTAAAGGGTGCTGTGTTTTATCTAGTCATTTGCTGTCCTTCTGTCCTTTCTCTATCCTTCAACGAGGAAGGCAAATGGGATGCAGGGAGTTCAATCCATCATTCTAAATCAACTTTAATTACAGAAGCCATATGCTGAGGCAGGCAAAACAGAGTGAAAGGATCTGATTCCCGATGTTTATGAAACCACCACCCTAGGCCCAGCCTTCCACCTCTGAATATTTCCCACTCAAAAGACAAACCTTTCTCTCTTAGTTCAGGTTTTCTGATTCTGATATGCATTTTTTTTTTAAGATACAGAGACAATGAGAGAGAAAGATAGAACCAATTTTATTTAGTTTTTCATGTGGCTTTCATTGCTCTGACACTTCATTGTGTACGTGGTCCTGGGATTCAAACTCTTATCCTCACGTGTGCCAGACAAGCATTGTAACAGCTGAGTCACTTCTCAAGCTTCCTGATATACATTTGTATCTGTATCCTTTCTGATATACATTCCTACCTGTATCCTACCTGGATTGAGTCAAGATTCCCAAAGGAGAATCCAACTGTTACAGATTTGTTGTGTCTGTGCTTCATCTTTCATATTATACAGTTCCCTTGCTTAGAGTTCCACTTAACCTGAACATAATCAAGGAGCAATAATACATTAAATGAAGTTGATAAAATTGGTGCACTTTTAACTCAATATGGGAATGGATGCTCTATGGGTCAAATGACAGAATATAAATAGTATATATCAAGATTTATGTAAATTAGATGTATAGGTATAACTATATAGATGTGGTGTGTGTGTGTGTGTGTGGTGTGTGTGTGTGTGTGTGCGTATTTGTGTGTCTCCTTACCAGGGAAATATATATATAGGCTGTATTTTTATGATATCTATAAGTCATTTTTAAATGGAAGAGAGGAAACTGATGAAATCAAACAGCCCTGGCATATTTTGATTTCCTAAGTGGTCTGGAGTCAAATAAGTTAGAGAACAACACATATAATGCAGTGTCATTGCTAATGGAGCAGGTTTCAATCCAAGTTCAACAACTTTCTGGGTAGTTTTTTACTGGGTAAACTAATCTCAGTTTCCTTGATCATAATTATTTTCATCTGTAAACGTAGATTAGTATTAACTTGAGTTTCTCTGAAGATTAAATAATATGATATATGGTTATTAGGTACATTAGTTATTTGCAAGTTAGGGAATCCATTTGTGCAGGTTTAATCCAAAAATTATTTCATTATATATTAGGTAATTCACAGAAACTCCAGGAGGACAAGAGATTTAAAACCACAGACTACTGATTTTAAAGACAAATACAGTCATAAGGCAAGAGGCTGACTTCTTCCTGTTCAAAATACTGGAAGTAAATATATTAACTATAGTTACCATGTTGTAGAATTGATCTCATGAAGCAAATCTCCTAACTGAAATCTTCTATCCTTAAAAAGTAACAAGAGAAGTGTTCTCATCACAATCATGATAATTAGGCAATTCACATGTTAATTAACTAAATTTATCCCTACCTCAATGCACATATACTTTAAAACATTTTGTTGTGCATAGTAATTTTTATGTTAATCTAAATATAAAAGAATGAGTAAAAATCAAAACTTCAAAATAAAGAAAGTGTAGAGACTTCTTTCTCTCTATTTTTCTTATAGCATTTATCTCAGAATACTTTCAATTTTTTAAATACTTTCTCCTCTATTTTTGAAGTTTATGATTCCATTCGAAATGTATAAGGATTCAGAGACTTAGAAACCATCTCTTTGAACTAAACATCATGGAAGACAGCATCCTATTTCCCAGTATCTGTGGCAGGGTAGAAACCTAACTTCAATGGGAGCCTTGCTCTAACTTGGGAACCTACCTCCTGTCATCAAGGTAGGAGCAGCTTGTTTAGCCTCTGGATAAGGTCAATTAGCTGATGTAGATTTACGTCAATTACCAGATAAATCTGGGATGAGTTTTGTAGGACAAATGATGCGGTTAGGGCCTCTTACCAGAGGACTACTTATAGCTTATCTTGACAATTTGTATGCAACAGGATCAATCTGCTTGTTCTTTGGGTAGGATTTTGGTCTATTTTTGTAGTGCTTAAGCAGATTACCTATGATTTACATCAGATTTGGATTTCAGGCATAATCAATAAAACTTTACTACCTATAGGAGAGGTTTGCTGAGTTGGAAGAACACTTTGCTTTTAATTATATTTCCCCAACAATTTACAGAAATAATTTTATAGATCACATGTGAAAATCCAGAGACAGAGGAGTCTGGCACATCCCCGACTCTGCCTGGGATGACTTACAATAAGCTCTGGCACTGTGCCCTGCTGAGAGAGGGTGTCTCCATCACTCAAACCAATAATTTTTCGACCCTTCTTCTTCCGTCTATTCCACTCACTTACCTTGAACAAGCATATCAAATTGGTAAAATGTAAATCATGTTTCTAAGTTCCAGTTGGAAGAGTAAGTTTTCAGTTCCTAACTTAAGAAATTTGGGAAATTGAATGTTCTGGTTTTTCAAAAACCAAGAAGTCTCTCTTAAATTTCACTAGTTTGTTGTAAAACAAAAGCATCTGCCATTTTTTGGCATTTAAGCTTCCAAGCAATAATAAAAAAATGAACAAGATATAAAAATCCAGCTAATGATATGTATATAAATTTATTAAATGTTAATGCCATTTGGAACTCTTCTTTCCAATTATGGAAATGACAAGAAGCTAAATATTCTCAGGAATCATGTACTGAGGAGAGAGAATGTACCCTAACAGCCCCAGACTGCTTATCGTACACTGCCATTCATACGAAAAATAAATATCTGTGCTTGACTAATCTACTTTTAAACACTATATGATAATTTATAACAAGTTAGTTTATGTAAATCACAAGAAATTCCCTGTAAAATATTTAACAAAAAAAGTGACAGGACAACAAAATATAGATAACATAGAACAAAGAAATGAAAATGTTCAAGTAAAAGAATACAAATAAACTTGGAATTAAATTCTACTTATAAACTCAGTCATTCAAGAAGTAGCCTGTATTGAAGATTTTCACTGACTTTTTGTTCTGCTGTGTTTTGTTCTGTGGTGCTGGGATGAAAGCCAGAGCCTTGTACAAGTTAGGCAAATGCTCCACCACTAGCTAAGCTATCCTGACCCACACTCCAAAGCACTAAATATGTTGAAAGAAAAATGAGGAATATAGCATGATTCCATATATTCACATAAACACCATAACAATTATCATGATACAAGCAATCATAGGTAAAATGATAAATTCCTAAATTTTTTGTAAAATTTTCTGCAATGTTGAGACAAAACACAAACGTTATACAGTGAATTAATGGTTCTTTCTGAATATAATGAATATTGTACAAATTTTATTAAAATTTCAATTTGCCACAGATTCAGCAGACATGAAATTTAGCAGATTTATTTTATTTTATATTTATTTTATTTTTAAGAGAGAGGGACAGTGAAAGAGAGAGAGAGAGAAAGAGAGAATCAATTTTATTTAGTTTCTCATGTGACTTTTGTTGCTCCAACAATTCACTGTGTATGTATGTGGTGCTGGGGTTTGAACTTATACCCTCACACATGCCAGGCAAGCACGATAACTGCCGAGCCACCACTCCAGCCTTAGCAGATTTATTTTACTACAATAACACAAAGCAAAATTATTTGAGAATAAGTATCAAACAAAGGAGACTGCCAACAGAGCATAATTTATTATTTGATTATTCATCCAAACATCAGTGGTAGCAGAGAATCCAAACATGTGTGCAATAATAGTAATGATTTTTAGTTTTATTTTGAATAATTAACTGACATTCAATTTCACAAAGTCTATAGATTTGGGTGCTTCAGATTTTTGTTTTAAGGAAGTACATTTTTCAGATTAGTGTCATAGAACACATTCAGCAATTAACGTTGAAGAGAGGATTCTCAATTCAGGGTAGTTTGATTTATGATTTTTTTTAAATTTATGATGATATGAAACTCATAAACCAAATTTGAAATTATATGTACTTCAAAATTATGACTTTTGATCTTTTTCTGTGCTAGCAATACATGATTCCATATTCTTGTAATGTGGGGTAGTCACAGTGAGTCACAGTTCCCAGTCACTCAGACAGGAGGGTGAATTACTGAAACTCTGCAATGTACTGTGCTGTCTGCACTTTGAGGATATAGGTATTCAATAAAGTATATAAGACAGTCAACTTTTTAATATAAAATGCAAAAAATGTTTTACAAAATGGTCTTTGCATTAGAATATTTTACTTAGCCGTAGGCTAATGCATGTGTTCTGAGCATGCTTACAGCTGGTTAAATTGAGGTGATATTCAGGAGGTTAGGTATATTAAATGCATTTTTCACTTAAGATGTTATTAAGGAAGGATGGATTTATTGGAGCACAATCCCATCATAAGTTGAGGAACATTAGTATATAACCTTTAACTAACTATCTATAAATATAACTAACTATAAATGGAAAACTTTAAAATAGTTATATGTAATTATATCTTTTATACTCCTATCCTAGATCCACACACATTTTAAGGATGTTTTTATGCCATTTCAGGTAGTTTTCAAAATTCCTGACCAGCAATATTTTATCACTGTTGGGAGTGCTTGATTGCTTGTGTTTCCTGTTTTTCTACTTTATGAATGAGAACATTTGTTTCAGTTGTCTTGTTCCTACCCCATTTAGAATATTGAGTTGTGAAAAGCAAAACCATTTACCTCAGTAACTAGCAACTAGCTTTCAAGGAACTGTGTCAATGTGCAAAGGGAAAGAATTTGGCCCATGGATGTGTTCCAGGCTTCCAACTAGATGCTCTCACTAAAGGAGACTCTAGATTTTCTTCCTTAGGGAATGAACGAATGGCTTAAGGTAGGGGACATGTGAAAAGAGGCTGCACCTGATAACAGCCTCCCACTGTCTCTTCTCCAATTCTTTCTTGTAGTTACAAAATCTATGATCCTCCCTTGTGTTCTTGAAAGGCCCGCTAGAGTCTCATTATATTGGACCTCTGGCTAAATTTGAGCACAGGCTAAGTGAATGGAAGGTATTACAGTCCCCTTCTTACAAGCTCATGCCCTAGAATTTACTCCTCCTTTCCCTACTACAGATAAATATTTGGGTGGTTTGCAGGGATTGGTGGTATCACAATGAGCTATAATTGTCTCATGTTGAACATGATAGAGCTGCCCTATCAGCCCTGGCTCCCTCTGCTTTGAATTGCCACACTACTGCCTGCAAGTGTTACCTTTGCTTGCCACTCAGTTTTATAAATAGTGTAAATGGAACATAATCATGTTCACTTATACAGTTATTGACGACTGCTGCTTCCATGCTATAACATTAGAGTTAAGTGTCTGAAACAGAACATATGGCTTTTAGATGAAAACTGTGCTAGTCTGCTCTAGATTATTACAAAAGAAGCATATTTTGAACAAACCATTTTATCTTGAGTATATTTCTCTATCAGATTTTCACTTAACCTGAATTAATTGTGGTAAAAGAAATCATGTCATTTAATAACTGAACAGTATCTATTAGACTGCCCTTCCCACTGCCAACCCCCTCCCTCAAACAAAGCAAAGTATTGGAGTATAATTGAATTCAAGTTTTAAAATATCACAGGAAGACAGAAGATATGAAGATCACTGGGTGATAGATGTCAATTGTTGCAAGAAATATGTCATTATTTAAAGGTATTGTAATGCTGGAGAGAAGCATTGTGAGAAAATGTTCTCAGGAATTTACATTTACCTAATTAAAAGAAAACATAAGAGTATTGAATCCAAGTTTTGAAACACTCCAGGAATGGAATATTGCCTTAAGTGGAGGCTAAATCACAACAGAGAATTTAAAGAAAACAGTATCAACGATGTATGATTAGCAAACAGTGTACCTAGGAATTTACTATACTTATTCACAAAACTATTTAAGATAAACTATTAAAGAAAAGGAGTTTCTATTGACTAGTTTTTAAGGGAATTTCTTTTTAATGGTTTAGGAGAAGTGTATGACAATGAGGATATTTCTTAACTAATAGCTTTGTTATGTCTCAAATTACCATTGTTAATATGAGACTTAGGTGATTCAAAAGCCTTTGTGATTGCCTAATTCTAAGCTTCCAATCCAACCAGAACTATTTCTTTCAAGTATATTCATGCTCATTGAATCATAAATGCCAACATTCATCAATTTAACAAAAATTGAAATTCTTCCTAGAAAACTGGTTAAGACAAAATTGATCTGTAAGCATCTGTGCCTCTTTTAATATCTGTGCTCTCCAGAAGGAAATCATCTTGAAATTTTTGAGGTATGTTGTTTTCCTCCCCAAAGTTAATCAGGTCAGCAGCAAACTGACCATATAGCTATGGCAGTGCCTGAGGGGGTCCAGAGTGAAGCCAGAACAGCTGGGGAGGAGACTTATGTGACAATGAGGGTAGAACAATGGGAAAAGCAGCACCTCAGGTGGCTGAAGTTGACCTCCTCATCCTACATGTGAAGCTCATCCAAATGGTGACTCCAGCACTGTGGACTGACCAGACACACAAGAATTTAGTTCCAGAGAGGGGGGGATTATTCCAAAAGAACAGAACTTCCATTGAGTTAGAAGAAAAAAAGTAGGAATAGGGTAAACATTCCAAGTACCTGTTCGAGATTCAGTGCCTGAGAATAAAAGATTATCACCCATGAATCCTGCACATACAATTTAGAAGATTCTTAGGGACAGCAATGTTTCTCAGTAACCACAATAACTACAGGGAACTATACTTACAGGCTTCTATAGTTAGATGTTGCACATCCCTTAAAGACCCATGTGTCAAAGTCTTTGCCTCTAGGATGACACTACTTAGAGGTGGTGGAACATTTAGAAATCAAGAACTTTTCAGAATTCCTTGGGATATTGGTAATTCACTCTCAATGGGGTTTATGAGACTCTGATGTGCCTCTCTCACTCTCTCTTTCTCATTGTAGTTTAAGATATTGATTGAGATTAAGATAGATACTAATTTGGCTATGACATTAGGACAAGCATTCATGGAAGCCAACTGTTAGAGAGAGATTGACAGGTATGCTCAGGGACTTCAAATGCTAAAGACCATGAGGCTCACCTGTGGGAGCAACTCCTTTGTCCCAGTGGCAGGAAAACTGAAAGTGGGGGTGAAAGCAGCTGGATCTAAGAAAGATTTGCTGCATAGATTTTAACCAATTATTTTGGTACTTAGCTTTAATGCCTGTTTTTTTAATTAAGAAATTTAGTTATTGTATAATCAAAAATGCATCCAAATTAACTATATGATATGCATATATTCTAAAATAAGATATACACCCTGTTTTACATAGATTTTGACCAAAGATATTGGTGTTGCTGCCTCAGGCATCCCTGGGCCCGGGGGGAGGGGGGGGGGCAATCCGAACTGGCCGGAATGCCCCCTGGGAGCCGATCAGGAGGATGAGTGCCTCGGCTGAAATCCGGATCCCTTCTCGTTGGAGATCCCTTTCCTCCCGGCCGGGGGAAATGACTCAGTCACAGAAAGCGGATGGCAGCTCAAAATCTGTTTATTTCCAAGGCACATGGATTTTTATAGGGAGGGGAGACAGCCAAGGAACCAATGGTGAAGCGGCAGACTGGCTTATCCCAGCCAATGAGGGACTGTTATGTTGGTGTTGTAAGATATCACCAACCGGAAGGTACAGAGAGAAAGAGGAAGCAGCCCTCAGTCACGTGCTCTTTTTTGCTCAGAGGGCGGGAAACATGAAAGAGGAAACTTAAGAGGAGAGGAGGAAGTGTCATGGCGTCCGGCGCAGCGTTTGTCTTTTGCACAGTGCCCAAAAATTGATACTTTTCTCAATGCCTACTTTACATAAATCTTAATCAGTGCTCATTCCCCAAATAAACATAAACCCCAGCCTAGCACACACTAAGAGGTATCTTGCTTCCTCTGCCTTGTGGAGGCTATACTGTCCTTCCTTAAATAAATCCTACTCCTTGCACGCTTCTCTTCCATGGTTGTCTATGGATTTTATTCCTCAAATTCATGAGACAAGAATCCAGAAGAAGATTGGTGTGGAATTACTAGGGTGTGCTTCCACTCCAAGAGTTACAGTGCACTGCTCAACAGCAGTGGGGGGAGAAAACCTAGCTCTTAACTGGGGAGCTGCTAAAATTCTTGTGGCTGCAGAAATCTGCAGCCTGTCCAAATTCCCAGTTTTAACTGGGAATAGCTGCAAACATTAAAAACAGGCTATTTTGGCTGCTGAAATCTGCAGTCAGCCCAAATTCCACTCACCAGCAGGAGCAGAGAATCCGCACTCATCTCAAAACCTGTGCATCAGTATGACCTGTTCATTACTCTGTGCATGTCTGGCTTGATGGTTCACAAAACACCACCCTCACTGGAAGTAATCATTCCAGTTGTCATGCTTTTGAACCTCCAAAACCATGAGCTAAACAAATGTTTTCTCTTTATAATTTAGTGGCCTCAGGTTTCTTTTCTTTTCTTTTCTTTTTTTTTTTTTGTGGTAACATAAATTTGAGCAATATATTAGCACTGCAGGCTGATAAGACGCCTGATCTCCTTGCTCCATTGAAGAGGATGGCATTGTTCCAGAAGACTAGTACCTACGCAGAACAACTCTGTGCCAAGCGTTCAATTAGAATCCTAAGGTAAGGTTCTGTCCTATAATTTACAGAATTATGTTTGTCTTTAAAAAGAGTCAAAGGACACTGCCAGTATACAATCTGAAAGATAGTCATAGGAATCCCTGAGTTTAAGAAACTTAATCTGTCTCTGTGATACTAGCAGCAGAAATATAGAAATTTCAACGTGTTCTAGTGTAGATACTGAGACTCTTGTCAGAAACAGCTTTTGGAGGCAAACTTCATTGATTGTTTAATGAATAATAAAACATAAAATTTTTCATGAAATGAAGAAATTATAGCTAACTTAAGTAGTATTTTGAATCTCACCAGTGAAAAATCTACTGCAGGTCTCCCATTGTCCTCTATGGATCTTTGTCCCTCTAATTTCAACCACCTGCCCATCTCTTGTTTTCCTCAGATTATAAATGGAATTCCAATTCCCCTAGGACTCCATAAAGCCAGGACACACAAACATCATAATGGGATAATCTCTGAAAACTAAAAAGACGTATTTTGAAATCTCTGGAGAATTTTTTAGAATTTCTCTGAAAGTTTGTTTTATTCAATTCTATAAAAGTGTCTAAAGCGACAAAAAAATAATGTCCCGCACAAATTCTAAAAAATAATCTTTTGTTTTTAATTTTTCTGAAGATTGAACCCAAGGGCACTTTACCATTTTATTCTCAGTCCTTTTCATGTCTTCATTTTGAGACATGGTCTCGCTGTTTGCTGAGGATCTCCCTAAGATGCTGAGGCTGGCTTGTGATCTTGCTACCTCAGGCTGTGAAGTTTCTGGAATTACAGGTGTACACCACCATACCCAGCTCCTAAAAAGAAGTCTTACAAAAGAAGAAGAAGAAGAAGAAGAAGAAGAAGAAGAAGAAGAAGAAGAAGAGGAAGAGGAAGAGGAAGAGGAAGAGGAGGAAGAAGAAGAAGAAGAAGAAGAAGAAGAAGAAGGAGAAGGAGAAGGAGAAGGAGAAGGAGAAGGAAGAGGAGGAGGAGGAGAAAAACAAATGAAGGAAAAATGATAAAAAAATATTTTAAAAGCATTATTTATAGTACACTGAGAAAAAGGATGAAGAATTTAATAGCAAAGAATAAATTGTCAAACCAATGGCAGTGTGAATTCCAAGGAATCCTCTGTGCCAGTGGAGCCTTCATTGAAAACTGAAGTCCCAGTTCACTTGATAATACATTACTACAATATTACTACGTGTTCCATGAGCAAAACCATGATTGCAAGCATGATGTCAGTGCCGAGGTGGATGAGCACAGAACCTGGCTTGCCAAGACTCAGACTGTAGCTAGAATATTTATCGTACTTGATGTGCAAGGAAAGGATTTGTCTCCAGTGCATAGGAGAAGCAGACCATTCATGAAGAAGTCCCATAAGACCATCAAAACACCAAGCATGGGGCTGGAGTGTTGGTTCAGCAGTTATGGCACTTGCCTAGCACGTGCAAGTACGTGGGTTCAAATCCCAGCACCACGTACACAACAAAGTGTTAGAGTAATGAAAGCCACATGAAAAACTAAATAAAATTGGTTCTCTCTTTCTCTTTCTCTCTCTCTCTCTCTGTCCCTCTCTCTTAAAAAAAATCAAGCAGTAAAATCACAATTATGATAAAGAAAATACATGTATCTTTTCAACAAAGTGGCCTAGATTAAAAGACACATAGATTGCCCAGCATGGTGGTGCATGCCTGTAATTCCAGTGGCTTGGGAGGCTGAGGCAAGAGGATCACAAATTCAAGGCCAGCCTCAGCAATTTTGTGAGGCCCTAAGCAACTTAGTGAGACACTGTATCAAAATAAAAAAAAAATAAAGTGGACTGAATATGTGGTGCAGTGGAAAGTGTTCCTGGGTTCAATCCCAGGGACAGAAACCAAAAAAAGGGGGTGGACACAGATGAAGGTGCCCAAGCAGCAGGCAGTTAATAATAAGAGAACTTTGCTTTACTCCAGGCTATAAATAAATTTAAATTTAGTTATTTCATGTTAAAAAGGAGCAAGCAGCCAATGAAAATTAAATCAAATTAAATTCATGTGTTTCAAAATACTTTAAAAATGTGCTGAGTTTTATATTTAAATATAATCCAAAAATGAAACATCAACTGATTTTACTTTCATGAACAATTGAAACACAAAACCACTCAGAAATCTTCCATATAGAATAAATAAAACAAGTTACTTTGATGTAAACAGTATAGAGATTATTCAAAGATAATCAGGAAAGGATTCTACCAGGAACAAAGTTCAAGTGAAAATAACATGTGCTTATCCATATACCATATGAATTATTCAATAACAAGAAAATATAGTAAGTTTATATCAGGTATGAATATATCACTAGAAATATTTAGGTGTATAGCTCTTCATCTATTCACTTTTGGGATGAAGCATAAAAATATTGAAAATTGTCTGGAAGAGTATAGTAATAACTGGATTATTACAGATAATTTGAATTAGTTTTTAATGGTAATAATCTAAGAACCTTATTTCTCTTATCTGAACTTTTGCAAACATTATTTTTTCCATCCTCCTGGAAGACTCTTTGTCTGCCTAGTTTTAAATTATTTTATCACTAATGTACATTTCTCAATGAGATCTTTGAGTGTCAAGAAATTACAATTGCTCCCTTTTCTGAGCTCCTCTTCATAGCCTTCCTTATGCCTCAAAACCTGGATTTCTCTGTTGTTTAACCTCCACGAGACATATTTTTTGCTAGGGAAGGAAAATGACTATTGCATGTCTATTTTGTGCTGATCCTAAAAATGTATAATGAATCATAGTACTATGCCCTTATCAAAGGTATGAAAGAAGTTTTAACACTTTGAAGTTCATAATATTAAATATTTTAATTGTATATAAACAAGGCACTGTAATTTGCATTGGACTATGCTATTAAAATTTTCTGAATAGAGTGGCAGGAGCATTGGCTCGGTGGTTATGGTGCTTGCCCGGCATGCGCAAATATGGGAGTTCAAACCCCAGCACCACACGCACAATGAAGTCTTGGAGCAACGAAAGCCATATGAAAAACTAAATAAAATTGATTCTCTCTTTCTCTCACTGCCCCTCTCTCTTTAAATTTTTTTTCTGAATAGAAATGACTTTGTAATGACATTCAAAATAGTCCCATATTGCATTAATACTATCTTTATGATTTTTTGTAAATATTTAAAATAAATAAGTCAAATTTTGCATCCATGGTTATAGTAATTAGTATAAATATTTTAAATGGAATACCTCTGTTCCAGAGATTTACCTCTCAACCTAGTATATCTTATCTATTCATAAATTAAGAGTAACACAAGTGGTGTGGTAGCTCAGCAGTTGGAGCATGTCTGACATGTGCAAGAACCTGGATTCAAACCCCAGCACCACATACACAACTAAATGTCGGAGAAATAAAGGCCAGATGATGTACTTAAGAAGGTTGATTCCCTCTTTCTCTCACACACTCTCTCTCTCACTCACTCTCTCCATATAAAACAATTAAATATAGTAACAGACATTTTTTATATTCCCTGTAAACATTCACAAAATCAGAAAAAAATTTAAAAATCTTTTGAGATATAAGAAAACTAAACTACTTATCTATTTGACATGATTCTAACATGCACTTCGCAAAAAAATTCATTGAGAACTTTTTTAAAATGGTATTTTACAGTAAAGATAAATAGCTACGTAAAATGCAAAAATTATTGAACACAAAAAAATCAGTATATCAGTTACTATTAGATAATATCAAAAGACATCCCTTGGGGGCTGGGGCTGTGGCTCAGCAATTGTACTGCCTGCCTGGCATGCACAAGGACGTAAGTTCAAACCCCAGCACCACATACACAGCTAGGTGTTGGGGAAGCGGAGGCCAGATAAAAAAATAAAATTGATTCTCTCTTTTCTTTCTCTCATTATCTCACAAATATAGTACTCACATACATTTATGAGTTCTATGATAACATTTATCATTGATTCTAGGGTAATTTTTAAAAATCTACAGTATGCTTACAAAATTCATTTCTCTGCTTTGGAATTCTATAACAACCATTGAACAATTCTTTTTATTAAAGAAGCTTTGGATTCTAGAAATATCTTCACAGCCAACAACTTTCCTATACTTAAAACACTTTAAACAATTTTTAGCACACTACGAAAGTCTTTTTCCTAAGTATGAATAAAAGTAATGCTAATGAAACAAGTTCATACAGAAGGTTATTTCTGCATAAAGCTGCATAATAGCATAAGACTGTTTGTATAGCTAAGCAAACCTCTATGGGATTATTAAATGGCACAATTCTTCATGAAAGTAGATCAAAATATAGTAAAACTTTTAAATGAGAAAGCTAACCTAAATAGATTAATATAAATAGGTTAACTTACATATGTAATACAGCTGCAGTATTTGCAGGGTAAGATCATCATTATAAGAATGAAGCAATTTTTCTGAATTCATAATAAAAGAAATGGGGAAAAAGCCTCATTTGCAAATTTTGGTTCTCAAAATTGTAAATGTCTATACAATTTACATTTGAAGTAGCCTTTTTCTTTGTTCTGGAAACAAATTGGGGGCATTTTAATGAAAAATTAAACTAATAATTATCCTCGTTTATGCAAAGTTTGCTCACGGAGTTAAACATTTCTGTATATTAACACAAAATTGCAATAATTATGGGCAGAGTTCCTTCTCAACAAGTTACATTTCTATATAGTTGTTAAAAATATAAATAAAAGCATTATTGTGCTTTAGTTACTTCTTTCAGAATTCAGAAAGATTTTCACAAAAGTACAAACTCCTGATTACAGAAATAAGATGTGAAAGCATTTACATATTTTATTGAATTAATTGAAAATGAACTAAAGTGAGCTGGATGCCGCTGAAAGGAGGCATCCCTGATATGTCCCATAAGTAACGCTGATTCAAAAAATATCCAGACCCTAGCACTTGCTGAAAGTGTTTCCTAATCTGCTTTTGTTGTTAAGGAGACAAAGGAAAAACACACTCTTGAGGAATGAGGGAAAGATTTCTGCCATGCTGGGGATAGGAGATAAAATGAAAAAAATACTTTATTTCCCAAAATAAAGTGGGATGCTGACCATCACAGGCTAACTTCAAATACCTCATTAAGGTTATCAACAGCAGGGTTGAAACAGGGTGCTGGGAGGAGGATATCAAAGCACAAGACCTTCAAGTTATTGTTCCAAACAATCATCATCTCCAACACAGAGTAATTTTCTTAAATACCTGCGAGAGAGAAAGAGTGACAGAGAGAGAGAGAGAGAGAGAGAGAGAAATTCTTTCCTAGTAATTGAAGGCTATTACTCAGAATTTGAAAATTATTTTATTTATGCTTCCCACCTGTGTTCCAGAAAAGTTTTAAAAATTAAACTCAGTATTAATGATGAAAATAGAAACAACCATGAACAACATAGTGGCTTAAGAAGAATGTATAAGGATTAAGATTGACAGACAAATTACAGGACACCTAGTGTTAAGATTTGGATGTGAAGAGTTCCCCAAAAACTCATTGGTGAGACAATGCAAAAAGGCTTAGAGGGGAATCGATTGGGTTATGAGAGCCTTAGGTAGGGTGTGGCTGAAAAAGGCGAGTCATTAAGAGTGAATCCTTAGGGTATGTATATTTTACCTGGCAAGTGGAGTCTCTCTCTGCTTCCTGATTGCAATGCCCTGATCCTACTTTCTCCATTATACTCTTCTGCCATGATGTTCTGGCTCACTTCAAACCCCAAGGAATAGAGCTGAGCTTCTATGGTCTGAGACTTCTGAAATGGTTAGCTCACAAACAAACTTTTCCTCCTCTAAAATTTTTCTTCTCAAATATTTTAGTCACAACATCCAAAAGAAAAAAAAACAAACAAACACAAAACACATAGTAAGGACAAAAAAGGTTGTTATTAACATATCTTAAACAATGTCTGAGTTATGTGATGCAGACAAAGAAAAAAACTTTCATCTTCTTTGGAATTAAAATATAATTATACCTGTCATTTTTCTGTTTGATAAATCTAGCATTTCTAGTAAGAATGCCTAAGAAATATATTCTGATAAGTGTAACAGTGTTTTTCCCAAATATTTTCACATTACATAACAGAACATGGTTGTATGTTTAACACATTTGGGTAAATGGGAGGGAGAGCTTGTATTAATACCTTGTAAACTTGAGATATCAGCTATTCCAGGGTCCACACACACCAATACCACATTGAAAGCCCACTGTACACTGCTGAGACTCTGCTTTCATGCCTGCAGAATACCTGGAAGGAAAATATCTGACCTGTTTTGTGAATGGAACTTCATGCAAGTCAAGAACTTGGGGATCATCTTATATACTTTCCAATATTTTTCTCTTATCACTGCAAAAAGAAACTTTTTGGCAGGTATTTAATAGAACATAGTCTTTTGTGAACAGACATAAATCAGAATTTTGCTTCTTTCACCTATCAACTGTGTGACCGGGAAAACACATATAACCGATTTGTATGTGTTTCCCTATATATGAAATGTATATTAAAATCATCTGACATAGAATAAAGTCAAAATATATGCAAAATCATTTGTGTAATTCTTCATACAGATGCTCGTAAGTGAAAGGTGTTTTCATGCAGTCTTATAGCATAGCTTTCTGTGTAGCTTATTTTTAAATGTTTTATGCCAACATAGAATGATTCCTTGCTGATGTTTCACAAGTATAGATTAGAATTTTCAGTTTATATGAATAATATTCATATATATTTCCTGAAGAATATGGGTTCTCGAAAGTTTTCACTGAATTATGCTAATTTCTCAGTTTTTCTTCTGGCCACTAACTTCCTTTATTAGACCACTGTCTTCCTCAGAGCTGTTTTCCTGAAGGTACTATGTGGTAATAACATTGGCCTTTAATGAGGAGTGGATAAGAAGCAGCTTGCTAAACTTAAATTTAAGAATGCTTTCGCAATCCTATTCATTCACTATCTAGTAACTAGGGCCCTTGAGCAGCATTATCTATATCTACCGGACCTACCAACGAAATATGTAAATATATATTTTCATATTATATGTATGCACATATTGCACATACTGTGAACACGGTACTGTATGTATATATACCAGTATGTGTGTGTACATTTATTATAAGTAAGTACGTTCATTAAACACACTTGTTATAATGATGTATATTTCCCTTATAAATGGTATAAATCGCACTCATTGATGTCTTTCATCTTTGAATCAGCATTTAGTGTGGAACACATGAATACATGTAGACTGTGTGAGTAATTGAATGTCATGTCCAAATATATGTTGATGTTTCAGCTATAGAGTATTTTTCTGGGCACATGGACTACTAGAATAAATCTTACTTCCCCCATACCTTCATTGCCAGTTGTATGTGGCCGTGGAAGTAACATTATTATACAAGTTTGAGTGACATCTCTGAAAGGGAATATTCCTGAGAACACTTACTGCTTCTTCTTTCTTTTTCTGCACCACTTTGAAAATAGATACTATTGCCTGTGAAAATGACGGCTACATCTAAGTATTATTAAATAGTGGGGAAAGGAGCCTGGGGCTCTGTCCTCTTATCTTCTCTGGCTGCACTTCTCCAGATGACCACATCAGTGAGAATGAAACCCTCATCTTGTTCAACTGACAGCTATCGCATGGTCTTGCTCCTTATGAAGACAAACATGATTATAATTCCAAATAATTCTGTTGAGACCTCTCCCAATGCACGAATTAAATAAGTCTTATAGACAACTCCACATAAAATTGCAATATTAAAAATACAGTTTAATTTTAAAATAAAGATTAATCCTTAGTTGAAATATGCTAAAGAAATGCACTCTATAATAGTGTTCTGTACTCAGATGTGAAATCGTACATAGGAAGTTTGAAATGATCTTTAAAAAGAAATATTTAAAGCCAGGACACAAAGTTTTAAGCTCTGTCTTGACCTCATATTAGAATATGAACTTGACCATGTTATTAACATTTCTGTGTCTCAACTTTCTTCCTCGTAAAATGAAGATAAAAATAAATGGTACTTAAAGATTTATCATAAAGACTAAAAGGAGTCAGTAAATGTAAAGCATTTGCAACAGCAGCTCATATTCATGACAAACCCTTTTTAAGAATTAAAGGTGTCAGGATGCCAGGGGGCACATCAGCTTCTAGAAAGTTTAGGCAACTTAGATCTTGTCTCAAAATAGAAACTAAAAAGGACAGAGACTGCTGCTAACTGGTAGAGCACCCCTGGGTTCAATCCCCAGTACTGCAAAATAATGATGATGAAGATGATTATGATTAAAATACTAATGATCACAGTGATGTGATCCATTTTATTTTTTAATCAATAAAATATATGTAAAAATCAAATGAAAAAGAAAAAAATGATTATATGTATTGAGTCAAATGATTTACCAATAGATTTTAAGTTTTGGGGCTGGAGCAGTGGCTCAGCGGTCTCGGCGCTTGCCTGGCAAGCACGAGGACCCGGGTTCAAACCCCAGCACCACGTACACAACTGAGTGAGTGTTGGAGCAACTAAGGCCATGTGAAAAACTCAATAAAGTTGTTAAAAAAAAGAGATTTTAAGTTTTAAAGTATTCAATTATCATGAAAACCATTAAGATAGTGAGTTATTATTTACAGCATCGGAGAAATCAGGATTTCAGAGAATGATTTATTCAACTAATTTTATTGAGTGATAGACACAAACATTGACTTACAGATATGCTTAATTCATTATCATCAAGGCTCATGTTATTTGCCACAGTGTTTGAATACCTTCAAATACACTTTCAACTTGCATGATCATCAAATTATTTAATTGCTTTTGTTACTAAGCTATACAGATACAGAGATTTGCAGTAGATCAAATCTCTAGAATAACTGGCATCTTTTAAATATCTGTGATGTCTTATGGTTGCTTATTAAAGATGTACTCATGGCAATCAGTAGTAATAGAATATAGAGTGGTCCTAACAGTTTATAACTCCTATTGTTATTACTGAGAAAATTCTAGGACTACACCTATCAAGATGATCTCCATAGACAAAATTGATTTTTGATGTAGAAAGATTTGTCAACTAAAACCTAACCCATCCAAGCTAATTTACATGTTAATAAAGTCTAGGGATTTGGGACTACTTCTCTTTGCAGGTGGTTTCACAAGGCAGATTCTGAACTCTATCCACATCCCTTTCTACCAAATTCTTCACTAAATAAAACTAATGGGAGCAAAGTTAATACATATCAATGGCCACAGGAATTCAAACAGAAAGAAACCGCCTGAGGCAATGCGTTTTTCTGAATGTTGCCTTTTTTCAAAATCTTTCAAAATGATAGTCACAAGAGAAAAATATTGTCCTTCAAATTGTTCTGCAACATTAGAATTCTTCTAGCTTAATGCTATAATGTTGCTAGAGCTGTTATTTATACAATGTAAATAAGAAACAGTAATAAAAGAATAGTTCAATCAAAGAATAAAACAAACAATATAAGTCTGTATATATATTGCTTATTTATTTTTACACACATTTATGTATTTTTTCTGAACAAAAAATAAAACATTGTACACTGACAGGAGACTCATGTTGCTCATAACCATGGACACTGAGACAAAACATTGCTCTATATTTAATAATATAATAATTTGGAAACAATTGGCACTCATTAATGCAACAAATCCTTTAGTGCTTCAAGTACTCTGCTAATGCACTACTTTACCTGTCCACAGAGAATTATAGGTTACTGAGGGAGAAAGACTTTTCTGGGTAAAAATGTAGAGGCTGAAACTTGCCCTAGGAATACAAGAATGCCAGATGTCTATGACGCATGTGCATATGCATGTACACGGATGTACACACACAGGAAAACAAAAAAAGTATAACTGAGCTAGTCATAGTTAGACAACAATAAGAAACTTTATTTAAAATATGTCAGACATATTTTAAATATGTGGCTTGTCGGTTATGGTGCTTGCCCAGCATGCGAGAATTTGAACCCCAGAACCAGGTACACAGTGAAGTCTTGAAGCAAGGAAGGCTGCATGAATAACTAAATAAAGACTGTTTCTCTCTTTCTCTCTCCTCTCTCACTCATTGTCCCTCTCTCTTTTTAAAAATAAATGTCAGCTAAGAGCAGGAATGGTTTGGTAAGTGAACAGATATGTAAAATAAGGCTACATTTTGCAAGGTAAATCTTACACAGTAGTACATGCCAGGTGTTACTTAAAAATTTTAGATAGAGTAACTCGTGTAACCCTCACAGTAATCCTCTAAATTATGTCAAGAAAAAAACTGCACTAAACAATTAAATGAGGAAAACGAATACTTTATTCAAGACCACTACAATAGGGAAGAGAGACTGAATTTAACTCCACTGAAATAAAAGGCAGTATAGTATAGCTTTTAAACGTTTAGATGAACTAGTAGGATAGCACTGGTGGAAGGCTGGGAGAACTTGGTGGAGGTAAATATGTCCTTTATGGGTAGTAATTGGCACTAATGGAATTAAGTTCTCACCTTCCTACAAAGACTGGAGAGTACAGTACTACCTTTTAATTACTGTGTTTAAAAGGATGATTCCTGGGTCCTTGGGAAAGACATTACTAAGTTGTAAAGCTATTAAGAGGCTAGGAGAGGATCTACATCTTAAAGAGGCACAGAAGCAAAGCAAAGGCTGTAATAAAGGGAGATCAGCCACACCATTAGGAATGAACTTGTCTAAAGTTTATCAAGCTAAGGGCAACTTGTTGGACATCTTGATCAGGTAGGCACAGCTCTTTTCCCCATGTTATCAATGAGGACAGCATGTTTTAAGAAGATAAATAAATTGCCTTTTGCTATTATTGCTGAGGTATCCAGTTGGAGGTCAGGTCCTTGGTGTCCCAAACAAATAATTGAGCAAGTCATGCATAAGTAACAGGCAAAATACATATTTAGTGAAGGTGAAGGTGAAAGAAGCACTCTGAAAGATAGAGCAGAGTGGTCCCAGTGAGAGTGAGAGGTTCATGGTTCCAGTTTCTGGAATTTCTTGTCATATATGCTGAATTATGAGGCATTCTTGTTCCTATGCAGAGCAGATTGAAAGCCTGACCCTCTCTGCTCCTGTTGGTTAGCCTTTGGTATCTGATTAGAATACTCGCCAATCTTCCCCCATTGGTTATGGGGGGACAGCACTAATGAGAGTGCTGTTCACTTTACCCCCATTGAACCCGTGATGGGAGTTATCAGGGTGATAAGTCCTCAGTGATGGGAGTTTGTATGGTAATGGGACTTCTTAAAAACAGGGAAGAGACAAGTTGAGCCATCTCCCTGTGTTTCCCTCAGCAGCATTTTTCTTGTACCCTGCTTTACCGTCTTAGTGTCCCTGAACTCCTACTAACCAGTGCCATATGGCTAGTGCATAATAATCCAATATTAAAACCCATGGTGTCTGGCTCTAGAATTTATTATCAGAGACACTACAATAACAACTGAATGCTATTGGGACATTCCTAATCATTGCTCTACTAATCACTTTTGTAACTTCTAAAAGTATTGAGAACTATGTATTTGAAAAATACCTTTGGAGTTTTAAAATCTAGAGAGGAAACTATTGGGAGCTCATGATGCTTACATGAAGAACTGTGGATTATTCTTATCAGTGTAACTCAACCATGAGTGAAAAGGGATATAAGGATCTGAATTAAGATATTGGTCATGGATCCATTAGAAAGAGTTCAACTTGAAATTACAGATAGAAAGATGAGTATATCTTTGAAATGAAACAATCAAGATCTATCAAAATTAGTTAACTGTGTTCCAAATTTATTTATTTATTTATTTTGTGATACTGGAGATTGAACTCAGGAGTGATCTACCAATGAGGAGTTATATTCTCAGGGTTTTTTTTTTTTTTTTTAAATTTTGAGACAGGGTCTTACTAAGCTGTCCAGGTTGGCTTCAAAGTTGTTTTCCTTCTGTTCTAGCCTCCCATGTAGGTAGGATTATAGGTTTGTGCCACCATACCAGGCTTGTGCTTGAAATTCATTTAAAAGGAAAAAAATGAAAGTAGAGAAGAAGGAAGGAAAAGTCTATAATGAAACGATTTTCTCATTGACAGATTCAATTAAGTTCTTAATTCAAGTCACAGAGTCAGGCTGAATCTGTGATGAGAAGCACTGTTTTTGAAAGAGAAAGAGAGAGTCAATTTTACTTATTTATTTATCTGGTTTTCAGGTTTTTTGACAATTATTTGTCTATATGGTGCTGGATTTTGAATGCTGGCAAGTGCTCTACTGCAGAGCCACCTCTTCAGCTAAGAACGCACTATTAAATCCATTTTAATCCCCTCCTTTAGCACTAAGAGTATGAAATATATCTTTCTGAGTTTTAAACCAATTCTTCTCCCTCACGTTGGGCTTTCATTCTTTCTACCTTCTTTAGATTCTCATACTCTGTATTTCACCTACATTCTTTTCCATTTCAACTAATTTCAGTAATTAGGAATTTGCTGTTTTATTATGAAATATATTCACCATGTTCTCCAATAGAAAAATACACATAGACAGATGCCCTCACCTTGACTCTGCTCTCTGCACTGGATATACCATTCCTTCCTTCCCATGAGATGAGATGAGATGGGATGAGATAGCAGCTTATCTGAACTGATTGATATATATCCATTTACTGATGCCCAACTCACTTTTCAACTCATTCTAATCTACCTTTTGTCCCAATCCCTGCAGATAATAAATGATCTCCTTGTTCCTAAATTAATAAAATCTTAAAACCTCTCCTAACTTCCTCCTAGCAGGACTCAACATTTTGAACAACTCTAACTACTTGTGTATTCATTTCTTTTCATTTTTTTTTCTTTAAAGCACTCTCCCTCTGTTTTGGTTCCCTTTTCAAGCTTACATTTGTTTCTTTTTATTAAACAATAAAAATTTCTCAAATTTCTATACAAGGAATTCACCTCATTTCCCTCAACATTTTCTCCCTCAGAGACACAAATTAGCTTCAAGATTTTAGTAGTAGTCAAGCCCAAACACATACAAAATTTACAGTATAAGCTAAATTTTCTCTTGACTTCTAGACTCATACACCCCATGGATAATTTAATATTTTGTCTTGTCCTTAAAACTAAATATGTCAGAACTAAGATTTTATCACTGCAAGTTCCAGACCTTTAATATTGCTTACAGTTCTCTCATATCACAACTTATTCAGACATGAAATTTAGCTGCATCCTTGACCCTATCTCTTCCTACACTCCTTCACACCCTAAATAGCCTTATCTCATGTCTTGTCACTTCTAATGTGAAATTGACACTTGGGTCCCCTCAACTGTCTCAACGTGAAGGATTTTCATTGTTGGGCTTTCATTGTTTTTAGTCCCAATATTCTAGTTATGAAATGCATAGTATGAATTCTTTCAGGGTCATTTTCTCAAAATCAGTCCATTCAGTGAATTGAAGCATATTTTCTGCAAGACATAGGGTTGACTAAATCAAGGATAAATGTAGGCTATGGCCTGAAATATTCTAGTACAAATGTGTTGCCCTGGTTGGTGATATTTCTGGGGTTGAGCATCTGTAGGTCTCTCCACCATTTTCTCTCAATGTGGGAAAATCTAGAGTAAGAAATAATTGCAGATCTCATATGTTACAGAACAAGAGCTGACCTCAGAACTGAAGTAACCGTGGGGATCTGTCACTGCCATTTCTTGTAGTCTGGTCTGAAGAATTTCAAGTGAGTTACACATAACAGGAAGGAATTTATTAGAAGAGAAAGAAAAAGGGAAAAAAAGTGGCAATCTCAAGGAAGGAAGAAAAGAAGAAAAGAGGTCCTCTCAGGGAGCAGACGGATGGCATACCCCTCCTGATCTCTGGTTTTATTTGGGACCACAGTGAAGTTTTCAGAGAGTCATGCACAGGTCCATCTTTCAATTTTTGACTGAAAATATTGTTGCATCAAACTCCTAAGTCACCAGTGTACATGCATGACTTACTCCATTGGGAGAAAAATTTATTATTAAAATGACAATCTAGAGATCCAAAGGCAACTCCAGGTCACCTTGACATGCACTGATTGGTTCTAATTGCAACTTGTTCTTAAAGATTTTAGAGTTGGGGAATTTGCTTCTAAATATCCTGTCACTCTTGCCTCCTGGAGTCTTGTCTGTATAAAGGTAATAAAAGTCCCCCTTCAGGGTAAGTTGTGTTTGTTTTACCAGCAGTCAGGTGTCTTTGGGTCTGCATTTCTCCTGCAGATAGCAGGATGTTTGCTGAGTAACTTAGCATACCCTATGGACCAGGGTAGCCTCAGGTAAGTCTTGTCTGAAAAGAAAGCTCCCTGGTCAGCATAGTAGCCCCTGTCTGTAGAATTATCCCCTTAACCTCTTGTTCCCACCACTTATGTGTGGCTGCTTCCTATCATCACGTGGAAGCTCCAAACTGTTGCAGATAATCAACAAAGTGGTGAAGAACAAAGGGCATAGAGATCCTGACTAATTACCCAGATAGCATCAAACTTTACTCAAGATGTTCCTATAGCATTGAGAGAAATCTACTTTTTTATGTAGACTTTCATGGCTAATTATTTCTCTTAAAAGTGCAATAATTTTCCTCGTCATATACTCTATTCCAATTTATAAGCCAAAAGTTGAAACAATAGAAGCAGTATCTGTCCAAACAAGTATTTATATTCCCACTGAATTCTTTAGATTTAATAAAATGCATTATAGATTTCTTGTGAGGACATTAAAGAACGTTGATAAATTAGCAAATAGTTAATTAATGGATTTGAGAGTTTGATTATTTATTGTTTTGTGAATTTGATGTTCACAAAAATAAAACTATTTTCAATTTTATTTTTCAGCTTTATATAAACAAGATAATCATCAATAAGATTAAATAAACCAGATTAAAAAACAGCAAAATGCAATACATTTTTAATTGTTTGGATATAGTTCTATGTCTAATCACAATCCTAAGGGTGAGGTTGAGATATCCTAAAGATAAAATAATTTGCTTTCTATAAATTAGATTCAGAATAATATAATATGTAATTAAACAGTAAAACCGTGTTTAGTTCGACTGGCAAAACAGAAAAAAAGAATGTCTCTTCTCTTTGGGACAAAGTTCTCTGCCCTGATCTCTGAATAGAAAGACGGGATCCAACATTTTGGTTCAGAGAAAGAACTACCATTGACCATGTGGAATAATGCAAGGAAAAAAGCAGAGACCTAAGCCATGAATGTTAGATTTGATACTGTCTTATATTTTCCTTCACTATCCTGAATCAATTAAAAATATAATATCTAATTGAAGCAAAACAATATTATCTTTTACAAATAATTTGGGAAGTATGAGTTTACTGGTTTTGTAGCATATTAAAGGAGGTTTAGATCATATTAAAGCAAACTAGACTAAACTAAAATAATCAAACAAAAAAGAACCTTTAAAATCCCCAGTGTAAGCTTCCTTTACAGGAATTCTCTGGGGTCATCAGCGACTGGATGCACTGTCTGGACTGGTATTTCTCCCATGAGATGTCTGGATCCTTTAATGGCCTCTGTCTTAGTAGCATGATCTCCCCTTTGGGACTCTCAATATGCAGTCTTTTCCTGTGGTCATCATTCCTTCCAGCAAACAAAAGATCTTTACCAAGACAATATGTTGGGATAGGAACCTAGAAATAATATATTACCATATATAATAATACAAATATATGTATTGTGTTAATATATACATATATATAATCTCCTTGTTTTATTCTGTTAAATCTCTGTACATGGTGGGCAGGGTAGGCATTAAATACATGCTACTGTTAACAAGTGCAAAATGACAAGGTTGCTCACAGTTTAAGGACAAAACAATAGAGAAACTTAAGAAAGATTCATTTGGCAGAACGATTCATTTTCTTCTGGTTTTTCTGATGCTGCTGCTGTCTTGCAGTTTTCACAAAGACTGAGAAAGGCTATTCAGATGGAATAGATTGAATCACTCCCAAGTTTCAGGTGTTCTGTTTGGTATATGTGTACATGGGATCAACCATATTCTTAAAAGTAGCTATAAATTTGTTAGGTTGTAAAAGATATTCAATATTATTTAAATTCAATAATAACAAGGACTTCAGAGCCATCATGTTGTGATGCTACTGTAGAAGATAGATAGTTTGAATTTTTCTGGCTGTAGGAATTTATGTCATTAGAAATTTCAAACTCCTTTGGCTCTTGTAGAGATTATTTGTGTCCATACAAATCATTACATCATAATCCTCCAGGCATCCACTAGTCTTGTTTTCTTTTGTGTTGTTTTTAATTTCCTGAGACATTTTTCTTTCTCATTTTTGGGAGGTTTCACTTAGAATAAAATATTGTCCAAGTCCAGAATAGCTCAGTGTAATAATTTTTTTTCTGGTTTTGGGAATTTATTGCCTTATAAATTCCATTTTTGGCATTGGCACAAGATTTCAGACTTTAACATTTATTGAAAAAGGAACAGAGTTTAAAAATGTAATTAGACAAGGAATGCTATAAATTTGTTATTGGTTTTACAATATATTCTAAGCATTTCTCTTATGAAATTCCTTATAAAGAAATAAGTACTAGCACTTTTTGTGGACAGTGAATAACATACTGAATTGACCACCATACCACACCTAGTGAATCAGAGGCACCTAATCTGGGCTCTAGAAATGAATCTGCACAGAAAATTTAACACATGATTCTTCTGGGAATTCCTGAGTAAAAACCAGAGTACTGAGGCCCAGTTTTATGAAAGGAGAAACATAATTATGGCATGTAATACTTACTCTGCTTCTCTTGGGTCATCCTTTGTGTGACGCCATGCGTGACTGACATGCAAAGACTTGTTTAATCCTTGCAACCTCTCCTATTTATCTGTAGAGTTAAGGATTGCCAAATTATTTTCTCAAAGAAATATGGCTACTGAGAGTTTGAGCTGAGATTGCTATAAACACTGTGGTCTTCAGCTTTCAGTTACAATAAAAAATACCTGAGATCATCAAGTTAAAAATAGGAAATATTTTTTTTCTCACTGTTTTAGAGGTTTTATCTCTGTTGGACCTGTTGCTTTTGGACCTGTGCAAGGCAGTACAGCTTGGTGTGGAACATGTGGTAATGCCACATGCTCACTTCTTGGTGGCTGGGAAAGGGAGACTGGAAGGGATAGTACTCTTTGGAGCACATCCCTAGGAACCTAACTTCTTCCTACTAAGGCCTCACCTTTTCATACTCCAAAATTCCCAGCAGCACCAAGCTGAGGACTAAGCTTTTAACACATGAACATTTGGGAGAGATCCCATTCCTCTACTGTAGTACATACTTTATGATAAGCGTATACACGATTGAATGATAAAATTGTGTTTCTCCATGAACAACATTATTGATACCAAAAATATGTATATTCTACACCATGGAATTTCCCAAATCTTTAAGAAAAATACCTGAGCAGGAATCCTACAATGTAATTCAATACTGACACTATCTGCCTGGAAGTAATATTGTATCCCTTAATCTGCAGATCCATATGAGATAACAGCTACTCTTTGGTATCCCTCTCTTATCCTCTACTAAGCTCTCAAATAGATTAAATAAATGTGATGTTACAGCATTAATGAGCTCCTTTTTAGATTTTCTACATCATGCAAAAGGGTGGAAAGTGAACATGGAAAGACCAATAGAAAATATCTGCCACAATATATCACCCGTACATTGAATATTCCACATTCTCAAACATGAATTGGCATTTTCGATATTTTTAGAAGAGAGGAGAGGATTATGATATTGTAAAAGTAGACCTAGAGCTCCAACATTCTTTGGATCAAAAAAGATTAGATGACATATAGCTCATTTTCCTCCCCTCTGTTTTTATTAATTAGTGTCCTGTTGATATACAGGATGATGAGATTCACTATGGTATTTAAGGAAGACCTTTGTCCAATGTATAATAAGTAAATATAATAAAGGTACTAGGTGATTCTCGTGGAAAGCAAAAGCAAGTTTACAATATATTAAATCTGACATCAGTTTCACAATAATGATATATGTGCTATCCAGAAACAATAAATTTAGCTTGAGGAAATATTTAATTAAAATGAAAACCTTAAAGGGATAAATCTGAATGATCTTGTATTTGGAAATGATTTCTTAGGTATGATAACAAAAATGCAAGCAATAAAATAAAAATTATAAATTGTATTTCATCAAAATTAAAAAAAAATGTTTCTATAATCAAATGATGCTCAAGAAAGTGAAAAAATAACCCAGGGTATAAAAGAAAATATTTCAAATCATATTCAATATGGTATCTGTTGGTAATTGGCTCTAATATTTGGATGCTTACATAAAATAGTGCAGTATTTGCATGTATCCTATGTATATGAAGTCATCTCTTTATTATTTATAACACAAAATACAATGTATGTGTTATGTAAATATTTGCTATGTTGCATATTTAGGGACTAATTATGAGAGAAAATTCTGCCTATATTCAATGAAGATGCAATTAAAATATTAAATCCAAGGTTAGTTAAACCTAGTGGCTATAGAACTTACAGATATGGAGAGTCAACTGCATCTAATAAGGCTCTAATATTCAGAATACATAACAAATCCTGTACCTCAACATAAAAACAGTCCAATTTACAAAAATGAATAAAAGTCACAGAAAGGTATTTCTCCAAAGATGGTATACAGAAGGCTAAAAATCACATGAGATGGCCAACCTAGGTGGAGGCAGAAGGGAGGGAGTCAAGGAGAAGAGGAAGGGATAAAAGGGGTTATCAATACAACCAGGAGCATTCAACTCCCATGAGAAGCCTAATTAAACACAGGCAAGCAGAAAAGTTTAGGAATTTCAAAAATTAATATATATGTATATGTTCATTTTCAATTATAGCATGGGGGTATTACAGAGGAGCCATGAGAACTGGGAATGGATGAACGCAGAGAGATCCCAGACTAGAATAGGCCTTAACTTACTTTGTCAATATCCATGTATGCATGAATATGTTACAAGGATTCCCTGCAATATGTAAGACATTGTAGAACAAATAAAAGAGTATGTGATTTAAAAACATTTAATACATTGCAGGATTACTATTATTAAAAAAAGAAAAGTTTGGGGGAGGATATAGAATAATAGAAACCATTACACATTTCTTTTAAAGAGAGAGAGGAACAGTGAGAGAGAAAGAGAAAATCAATTTTATTTCATTTTTCACAAGGCCTTCGTTGCTTAGACACTTTGTTGCTTACGTGGTGCTGCGGTTCAAACCCACATCTTCACGCATGCCATGTAAGCGCCATAATGCTGAGCCACCACTCCAGCCCCACCATTACACATTTCTGATGAAAATGTATATTGATACAGCTGCTGTGGAAAGCATGTTAGCATTTCCTCTTAGGTGTACACCCCCAAATGTTGAAAGCCAGAATTAAAACAAAAGCTTACAGACCAATATATTATCAGCAATTTTTATAATAACTGGAAAATAAATAATGAATGGAAACAGTCCCAATGTCTATCAACTGCTGAGTCCATGAATAAATGTTCTATATCTATACAATGGAATATTATGCAACCATACAAAATTGTACATTGGTACAAATGTGGCTGAATCGCAAAAACAATACTATGTGAAGGAAGTAACATAAAAAAGTAATCTATTTTTCCAATTATATGAAATATCCAGAAAAGATAAAACCATAAAAGACAGACAGAAAGCAGATTGGTAATTGCCAAGGGTTGGGGAGAGGGGTGTGATTACATATCTTCTTTAGATAGGTGTGAGGGTAGTATATCATTCTGAAATGTATTAAATGTCATCAAATTATACAGTTTAAAATACTAATTTAAGTGAATTTTACCTCAATATAAAACTGGAGTTAATCAGAGTATCAAATAATCAACTTTAAAAATGAGAATGAATCATTTCCATCATTTCCAAATTATTTGGAAAGATGCTAGTAACTGATATAACATTGTGATATAAATTCCTTAAAATTTTATGCCCCAAATTAAAACATATTTAATTATAATAAATGAAGATTATAACTATTTAGCTTATTGTAACCAAAATAAAATATATTTAAAGAATTAAATTAGCATATATTCCAAAACCTCCTTTCAGCAGATTACAAAACAAAAAGTATAAATATCATAAAAAATGATGACATACATGTTGTTTTTAGATATATTGGTTTCTACCCATCTAAATTTTTTATATACATACATATTTTCACTACAATCCCATCTCAAATGGGATGAAACCCTGATGAAATGATGAGTTATGCCTTACTATTGCACTCTTTCCTGTTGGAGTAGGTTTGGTTTTCAATTGTCATAGTAAGAGCATCAGAGCTGCCACTTGCTTATCCACTGTCTGCATCAAATGCTTATCTCTTTAATTATACCATATAATATTGCATTTAGTGTAAACTCTCAGTAAATTCAGCCACATCATTATAGTAAATTCTAACCTTTGAACAATTTTAGTTGAAATACATGATAGCGCTCAAACTTGCTAATGTAAGTTCCATAAGTTTTACATTTTTTCCTATAGGAAGTTATTTGTCCCAAAGCATTGGATGTTGACCAAATCATCACTGAATGTACAGTAATAATTTTAATGAATTATTATTTAATGGTACTCCCTCATGTTTTACATAAGGAAGCTAGGAATAAACTTTCATTTAAAAAGCATTTCCAAACTTGCATTCAAATACGTTTTGCTTTTTGAACTGCTCAAATTGGTTTGAATAAGTACTCCTAAAGTAAATGGCTCATAAAGCTTAGTATTGTCGTCAAAATTGCCTGTTCCAAAGAAGTGTGTTACTTCTAATTTTTCTATAGAATAACCTGAAACTCCCTTCTCTCTTATTTTATCTTGGTATTTAGGAGAACTTAAAATTAAAGTTGTATGAAGTTTAATTAGCTTTCTAGTTAAATTCTAGTTTTGATACCTGAAAATATTTATTTGTATTCTGATTCTTTATGGGTATGTCTGACTCAAATCTTAGACATGTAAAAAATATGAAGACAGAAAAGGTGGTAAAAGAATGATCCATTAAAAGCAAAAAATCAAAACAAAAGAAAAGGAAATTTATCATCATATTATCATAAATACAGAAAGACTGTTATATCACTATGAACTTCACAGCCCTTAAACATTTCCATGCAGATTAGTAGACTCAATTGTCATTTTTGGGGAGGCAGGGTTACTAGGGACTGAATCCAGAGGTGTTTTATCATTGAACACTATCCAAGCCACTTTTAACTTTTATTTTGAGACAGGTTTCCATAAATTGCTTAGGGCCTTGCTAAATTGCTGAGAACTTGCAATCATCCTGCTTCAGCTTCCTGAGTCACTAGGATTATAGGTCTGTGCCACCTCACCTGCTCAGTTAACAATTTATAAATAATTGTTTTCTGCTTTCAGAAACGTATTATTTTGATTAAAACCATTACTTTATAGATCTGTATATCAATCAATCTAATAAAAATTTTACAGCTTAATTGAATTTCAGTTGACATAAAATAATAGAGTATAGAGAGTCCCTATGTACACTCTACCTAGTTTCCTTAGGGTAACGTCTTGTAAAACTATAATAAAATATCAAACCCAGAACATCAACATTATTAAAGCTCATTGAACTTTTTCAGATTTCTGCAGTTTTATTTGTCCTCATATAAATGCATATGTGTGTATGTGTGCATATTATTTTATGCAATTTTATCACACAGCTAGGTTGATTCTACCTACAGGTACAATCATGATTCAAAAGTGCTGCATGATCATAAGGATCTCTTTAAATTTTGTACAATCAATATTACCTCCCTTCTATCCCTATCCCTCCCTATCCCTATGCCTAACCTGTAAAGTCCCATAAAAAATCACTAATTTACTATCCTGTTTTCCACTTCTATAACTTTGTCATTTCAAGATTATTATGCCAATAGACACATGTAGTACATTACCTTCCTGTGTTGACTTGCTTCTCAGCAGGATTCCCTGGAGTTCCGTTCAAGTTGGTCATATATCAACTGTCTGTTCCTTTTTATTGCTGCGAATGTGAAATACTCATATAATTCCAGCTACTATGAACATTCACATACAATTTGTGTGTGTGTGAAAGAGAGAGAGATTGACAGGAAGAGAGAGAGATATTGAGAGAGAGGGAGAGAGGTTTCCTTTATTGCAGGGTAGTATGGCGAATTTGTATTAAATTTCTTTAGAGTTTTTAAGATTATTTTCTGGAGTGGCTACACCAGTCCATATTTCCAATGTATGAGTGATTCAGTTCTTCCATACCCTCTCTAGCATTTGATGTTGTCATTATTTTATTTATCTTTTAAATGTATGCTATTTGATATATTTATAGTGCTATCTCAGCATGATTTTAACCTTCCATAGCGCTAATGATGTGAGACATTTTTTCAGGTGCTTGCTTGCAATTTGTTCATACTCGTTTAAGAAATGTTTATTCTCATTTCCTAATCTTTACATCTATGCAGGCAGATGGGAAGTTTCAGCCATTATTTCTTCAAATACATTTTTATCTCAGTTTCTTTCACTTCAGTTTTTGGGCCCCCAATGATGCAAATATGGCATATTTTGTTTTTTTCCATGCATCCTAGAGTGTCTGTTTATTTTTTCTATTTATTTTTCTTTGATGTTTGGATGATTATATTAATTCTACTGATCTTTCCTGAAATTTACCATCTTTACCCTCAGTCATTACCATTCTTCCAGGAGCACATTCAGCACTACATTGCAAATTTTAATTGTTTTTTCTTTTATATAATTTCCATTTAGTAATTTTTAAGGCCTCTTATTATTTGTAGAGAGTATCTATTTGCCATTTGTTTTGCAACCATTCCTAAATACTGATTTATGTATTTTTATGATAGTTGCTTGGAAATACTGATCAGATAATTCTAATATCTGATTCATTCTGGTGTTGGTTCACTTCCTTTTACTTTCTGATTTGAACCATTATTTTCCTGGTTCATTGTATGACGTGTGATTTTTACTACAGCAGTTTGTCTGCTTTCTTAGGGTAATCAAGGTCATGCTTGTTTAAATATTTTGTTCTTGCAGGCAGTCATTATTTTTCAGATTAGTGTGCAGAATCTAACCTACTTCTGTGCTGCGTTTTCAATGACTGTTGCATTTGTCTTTACAGTTCTAGGTTGAACATGGCTTTTCTGGTCTCATTGGGCATGCACACATTCCTATTAGTGTTATCTGACAGTATAGAATAGAGTCCCCATGTCATCTTTCCTGGCACCTATATTTGTACCTGGGAGATGGAAGGAACTCTTCATCTGACTATGACCAGGAATACTTCCTGGGCTGGATACCATGCAGCTGTGGTATCTCCCTTATCAATGTCATCAGATCACCTGGTGTTTCTAGCTGGAATAGGCGTTTTGTTCAGTTTGGGATTTTCATTGCATTTGATTCCTTGCTGCCATTGCCCAACCAACAATTTTCTGTAATGGGGGAGAAGAGATACACAAAGACTAGGTGGCCAGGGTCTCAAGACCTGCATGGGTGCTCTTGCTGCTCAACCCAGGAAGCTTTCTGGTTTCCTGAGGAGCCTGAGTATTCACTCCCTCAGCCAGAAACACTGAATACCAGTGTCACCACCACGAAACTTTTCACCACAATGCGCATCCAGCCTGGGTAACCTTTTTATGTCCATGGATCATAGATCTAAAATCTCCCTACCATTAACAGATGTGCAATAGTGTACATGCTTTTTAGTAATTTAGTTTGCTTTCCTTTACAAATGTGGTAGCCATTTACCCAGTCATTCTCTCTCAGTTTTAATTTTAAAGCATAGTTAGTAATTTTTTTCTTTAATTCCATACACTTCTAGTCTTGTGTATGTACTCTTTTTGCCTTTTCATGGAATCCTGAATCCTTGAATGTTTAGTTATTTACTAGGGACTTCTTGTTTTCCTTATTATGATATCTACATATCATATAGTTGGGATTTCCTTGGAGCTGAAGATTGAAGATTAAGATAGTGTTAAGTTTCTCAAAAGAGGATTTGCCTTTGCCCCAGCCTGGCATCTAAATTTCATGAAACTCAATATCATTGGGTTTCTCCCATCTAATTTACATGAATTTGAGAAGAAATACTCATATGAAGGACATCTTTGTTCCAAAGTATCCTAGAATCTTATTATCCTGTCTACTGAGATCACAATTTGAAAGCAGATCTTTATTTATTTTGTTTTTCCCTTGAGAGAGCATGGATTTCTTTCTAGTTCAGATTTAACTTACCAGTTTCTCATTAGGGGTTCCCGATGTATGATGAACTTTTCTTCTGACACTACACTCGGGTGGATCCTTGGCTGTGTCTTGTGTGCTATCTACCAAGAATGGTTCATTGAAGACCAGGGGCAATTCAACAGGGCTGTTAGGTTTCTCAAAAGAGGATTTGCCTTTGCCCCATCTTCAAAGCTGAAATGAGTTGTAAGGTTCCCTTTAACTTTGAGTTCCCATATTTACTCAAGATTTCCTTCCTTTCTTGCCAATATATGGCTACATTTGAAAAAATATAATTCTTTACTCCAGGAACTTTTGTTACTTTCAAAAGCAGTGTCAGTTTACCATATTGCAAGGAATAGAAATCAGTCTTTTTCTGAAAACTTATAGTGTGCTATTGTCTTTCAAAAAAGTTCTCAGAAGTTATTTTTTGTCTCAATATTGTTTGAACATTTTTTTCATCTCTTATCACCTCCCAACCCAAATACACACACAAATCCAGCTTTCTACTCCTCCAAGCAAACTTTATTTTTACAAGAATTCCGTAACATGAACCCTTTATTTCATATTGAAAGTTATCTGTTGGTTTAATTGCTCACTCTGTATTGCTCACTCTGTATATGTCTACGGACATATCATTTAACGTCTTTCAAACTCAATGATCTTTTCATTTAAATGGAGATAGTGTATTTAAAAAGATAAATATTTCCAGTATGTTAAACACATGTTAGATGCTGCTTTAGGTATTGGGCAGTGGAAAAACAGAAAAAAGAAACAAAACAAAATGAAAAAAAGTTTGTGATATGGAGCTTTTATTATAGTCAGGAAGAAAGTGAATATATGAACACTGTGAGCAAACTGCAGAAGATATACCTAGGCTTAATGGCTTGAGAAATGTAATCAGTGGATGAGGGAAGCCTGTGGCAATACTGGTTTCCACTCTCAGAAACCCTGTGATATTCTCACAGGAGTCCACTTCATGCTTCCAATATAAGCCATCTCCCCCTTCCTTTCCCTAATCTCTCTCCCCCCTAATCTCAGGGAAGCAGGGTTACCTTTCTCCCTCTCCTTAGGCCTAGTAATCTGTTCATGAGCATACACTCAACACAGGAATGCAGTAATTCATATTTCAGTAATGGTACCAGAATTTATAAGAAATCTCTCAATTAAAAAGTGAATTGTGACCTCTATAAGGGCACAGGAGGAATGTAGCCTCTTTAAAAACCCTCTTTTGCCAGGTGCGGTGGCACATGCCTATTATCCCAGTGCTTCAGGAGGCTGAGGCAGGAGGATTACAAGTTTAAAGCCTGATGCAGCAACTCAGTAATTTAGGGAGGCCTAAGGAAATTAGGAAGTCCCTATCTCAATATTAAAATTAAGAAAGGTCTGGGGATGTGGCTCAGTGGTTAAGTGCCCCTGGGTTCAGTGCCTGGTACCAAAAATAAAAATAAAAAACCAACCCTCTCTTATGTCAAATGGGGAGAATCACACACTCTAGGTCAGGAGTCCCCTCTGCTTCTCCTTGGCTAGTCAAAAATAAAACCTGTTTTTCCTTTTCCTCAAAAACATGTCCTCGGTACTGGATTGGCATCTAAGACCAGGACCGTGCCTTCAGTAACAAGATCTTTCCCTTGCAAATGCTATTTACTAAATTTGGATATTTTTGCTTAATAACAGAGATTAGTCAATATTCATTGAGAGTTTACTATATGACAAGCAATACTCAAACTTATATTTTTACAGTCTCATTTTAATTTCAGGAAATATTAGTCTTTAAATTAAATGTTATTTCAGTGGGAATTTCTCCAATAGTCCCAGATAGACTTAAATTATTTCTTCTTTCCCTTATTCTAAAGGTTAATACAAGCTTATATAGCCTCTAGATTTTTATAAATGAGAAATCTGAATAAAAATATGGTGACCACAGACATGATGGCAATATGGTTGGTATTAATGACTTTATTAATACCTAAACAATTTCTTATAATAATTTCACTTTTATGTAATATGTACCTAAAATTTATAAACATTCTCCTTCTATGAAATCAACTGTTTTAAATATTAACTATTTGTATATTTAACTGAAAGGTAAATACTTTTTTAATATTCACAACTATAATAAGATTTTTTAAAAGTTGTAGATAAAAATGGTAGCAATTCCAAAATGTGGCTTAACATTGAACTACATCTCAACTTTTAAATTGAATATCTTTCTGAAACCTCACAAGTTAGAATTGGTACTTACCTAAATTAGCAACATTTTTCATCCATGAAACAAAGGGCAAAAACATTCAGCGTAGCATTACAGAAGCTGAAAATGTTTCACTAAAAGAAAAGTTCAGTTAAATTATACCCAATCCTAATTAAAAAGGACCTAAGATAATATTACTTTTAGTGAGAAAGTATTTTAAAAATCAGTATCAAAAATAGAAAGTAACAAGAGTAACTTTAACATGAGCCACAGCAAATGCAAACTAAATTATTATGAATGTAATACAAAACTAGAATTACATTTGTTTAGTTATTTATTTTAGATTTAAGGCTAATTAGGAAAAGTTCCTAAAGGTGAGTTGAAAATAAAGTAATGCTAACTTTTAATGATGAACCATAGTTGGAAAATAATTTGAAGATTAAAAGTATGCCAGATAAATGGGCTAAAGAACTCAAAAGGAACTTCTTTCCAGAGGAAGTCCAGAAAGCCCATAAATATATGAGAAAATGCTCTACATCTTTAGCTATAAGGGAAATGCAAATCAAAACTTCAATGAGATACCACCTCACTCCTGTTAGAGTGGCAAAAATGAAGAATACAAACAAGGACAGATGCTGGAGGGGCTGTGGGAAAAGAGGAACACTACTACACTGCTGGTGGGACTGCAAACTGGTTCAGCCACTATGGAAAGCAGTGTGGATAATCCTCTGAAAATTAAGGATGGAACCACCTTACGACCCAGCTATCCCACTCCTGGGTATTTTCCCAAAAGATTTAGAATCAGCATATTATAGTGATGTGGCTTCATCAATATTTATAACAGCTCAATTTACTATAGCTAGACTATGGAACCAACCCAGATGCCCCTCACTCGATGAGTGGATACAAAACTTTGGTACTTCTATACAAAGGAATTCTACTCTGCCATTAGAGAAGACAATATTATGGCTTTTGCAGCCAAATGGATGGAGATGGAAAAAATTATGCTAAGTGAAGTATCCCAATCTCAGAGACTCAAGGACTGAATGGTTTCTCTCATCTGTGGATGCTAGAATATATGGGGAAGCGGTAGGGTAGACGGCTAACCTAACATTACTTCAAATTGTATGATTCTCAATGCAATAGGGGGATGGCTCCCTAGGATACTTGGAGGTGTAGGGAGGGGGATGGGGAGGGTGGAGGGTGTATGAAGAACTCATAGGAGACTGGAAAGTGGGAATATGGGGGAACCATCCCAGAAGCCAATGTCATTCCTTCACGAGACACCCATTTAACACATGAGTTCTTCTGGGGGAAAGTGCAACAGGTGAAACCCAAGGTGGTCATCCATGTTTTGATATTACCCCTGGATAACAAAGTATATATATATTGAAATAAAAAGGCAGGAGAAAGGATGGAAAGAGTTGCGAAATAAAAACAAAAGAACAAAACAAAACAAAATAAAAGTATGCCATTTAAATATAGTGTAGAAATATAAAAGTTGAAAGCGAAATCTTGTTTAGCATGTCTTCCAATTGTGTTATTCCCTTAAATATTAGGTATATAAAATATAATCAAACATTGAAAGAGAAAAGTTATTAATAATAAGGGAAGGAATTACAGGTTTACTGTCCTCTGGAAAATTATATGAAAAGGAAAATAATAAGAAATAATTTATAAAAATACTTATTTTCTGGTTGAAGCCATAGCTCAGTGGCCAGAGTGCTTTCCTGACATATGTGAGGACCCAGGTTCAAACTTTAGCACCACATACACATGCGGCTGTTGGAGAAACCAGGACCAGATGAAAAATAAATTTAAAAAATTGATTCTCTCTTCCTCTCTCTCTCTTAAAAAAAAATAAAGTTATTTTTAAAGAATCTCATTAGCCATGTGCCAGAAACTCTGCTCTGCAAGAAAAATGTAGTAAAGATGATTGTGTGATTATAAATTTCTTGATGTCTAAAGGAAAATTACTCTAAATATTTGTATTGACCAACATTTTGATAAATGTATGATTCAAAGGAGGTGCATGTCACTGTGAAGCTTGAAATCAGGAATCAGGACCCTAGTTTTGTGAGGAATATACAATGGAGTCAGAATTAACAACAGCAAACAGTTTACTTCAGAGGTAATTAACATGCCTTATGAATCATTATGTTTTTCTTGCAGATATTCACCAACACCATTAATTTTATAACAGATGAAAAGTTTGGGTGTTTCCTACATCCCTGTCCTAATGAAGCCACAAAACTCTTGTCTCAGGGGGCCCCATGCAATCACAATCATGGTTTTAATGGAGAAAAATGTGATGATTAAATGTAAAATGGAGAGGAAGGATATTTTTCTTTCTACTCTGATTTTAATGAAAAATAAATAAGATGAAAAGTCAGAACGTCCTTATGTTCCTCTAGGAATAAATTCCAGGATGTCAGAATGTCTCCTAGCGCCCTACTAAGTATCAAGTTAGGTAAGTGAAAGTAAAGTGAGTGAAAAAGCAGGGGGATGTGTTGTATAATATAGGGCATATTATACAAACAGAAAAGAATAAATAATCACCTTATTGTAGAGCCATTTACACCCTATGTAAATTATAAAAGAATTTTATAATTCAAACAACTGAAAACGTTTCCACTGTACTGGGAATGTGAAACATTAAGACTCAAACTCATCATTCAACAAGAAGAAAGATTGTAAGAGAACATGAAGGCTGTAATTTTCCCATACAAACCTAATATGACCTAGTTTCTGCACTTATTTCTGTCTTCTCTGTGTTTAACCTTATATTTGGCCACTGCCCCACTATCTTTGCTTTTCAAAACCTAAAATATCCAATCAAAAAATATTAAACTTCAAAAATCTTTCCTTCTTTTTATTAGAATTAACATTCTTAAAATTACTGAACTTAGACTAAGGAGATTTGCTTTGGCTCATGACTTTTTCCAAATTTCAAAACTTTTGTTTGGAGTCTTCTCATGGGATGGCATTATGAATAAAAACTTATGTTTAATAATGTTGTGGTTGAAAGCACTACTAAGCAAGAAAGATGAAACAGGCGGTTTGCCATTCCAGATCTAAAACTATACTATAGAGCCATAGTAACAAAGACAGCATGGTACTGGTATCAAGACAGGGAAGAAGACCAATGGAATAGAATAGAAGACCCCGAAACAAATCCTCAAATCTTTAAACATCTGATTTTTGACAAAGGGGGACAAAACATTACATGGAGGACTGACAGCCTCTTCAACAAATGGTGCTGGACAAACTGGTCATCCACCTGCAGAAAGTTGAAATTAGACCCATATCTTTCTCATTGCACAAGAATCAAATCAAAATGGATCAAGGAGCTTGGTATTAAACCAGCCACATTGCAACTGATAGAAGACAAAATTGGTCCAACACTTCAACATTTGGTAGTAGGCAAAGACTTTCTCAACAGGTCTCCGAAAGTGAAGGAAATAAAGTCAAAAATCAGTGAATGGGATGCCATAAAGCTAAAAAGCTTTTGTACTGCCAAGGAAACAATCAAAAGAGTCAAGAGGTTTCCTACAGAAATGGAGAGTATCATGGACTATGATTCCTCAGACAAAGGTCTCATATCCAGAATCTATAAAATACTCAAAAATGTCAGCTACAAAAACACCAACAGTCCAATTGATAAATGGGCCAAAGACCTAAATAGAGACTTCTCACCAGAGGACATTGATCAAGCCAATGAATACATGAGAAAGTGCTCTAAATCATTAGTAATCAGAGAAATGCAAATGAAAACCACATTAAGATATCACCTTACACCAGTCAGAATGGCAAAGATGAAGAAAATAAACAACAATAGATGCTGGAGGGGAT
>PVKS010012606.1:0-53481 GCA_004027875.1 Aplodontia rufa
AAAAAAGATATTAGATTATAAAGCATTACATCTTATCTGGATTTAACTCATGTTACTAGACCAACTTTCTCATTGTCCAGGGTCTAGTCCCCACCTCCACAGATGAGTGGGGACAATCGACCCTTAGATCTCTGGGTTAAGCTGATTTTACTCATCATGATCTCTTCCATAGCCATCCATTTACCCTCAAAGGCTGCAACAGCAAAGATATTCTTGTATTCGTAGGCATATTTTAAACTGGGTCAATATGGTCTCAGAGATTCAAAAAGTCCCCATGTCAGAATGCCTGATAATCTAAATTACACTATTCTCCTTAATCCTTTTAAACTAAGTCCTAAAGAAAGAAATGAGTAGGTTTTTTTTTTTTTTTGAGAGCTTATCTTCATCACCTCTAAATAGGATGACCATATAATTATCTTGAAGAAGAATATTTGTAAGAGTAAAAGGAGGCAGTACTAATAATTTTGTTTGGAGCCAGGTGTGGTGGTATTATGTACCTGTAATCACAGTTATTTGGGAGATTCTCTCTCTCTCCTCTCTTTAAAAAATAAAAAATAAATAAAAAAATAAAAAGGGGTGAGGATGTCGGTTAGTGGTAAAGTGTCCCTGGGTTCATTACCCAGTACCACCATTTTTTTTTTTTTTCTCTTGGATAACTGTCATAAACTGGAACTATACCAGGCTAACTTGAATGCATGATTACTCTAATAGCCTGGTTAAAATAAAATGTCTCTGTGTCTATGAATATAAACATAAAGACGTGCACCCTAAATGTATATGATTTATAGTTGTCAATTAAATTTGCACACAAAGTAATTGAGGCCTATTTTAAGAATTTTAAATATTTTGATTTAGGATTTCAGCTATATTTTTTATATGTATATGCAAAGTACATATATATATGTATAAGCAAGCTATATATAATTGTATAAGTGTGTGTGTGTATTTGCATAAAATTTCAAATTTACAGAAAAGTTCAAGGAATAGTACAGAATGTGGTGATACCCCTTTATCCAGATTCATAATTTTTGACCATTTGAAATTTCTACGTTTGTTTTTATCATTATATACACATTTTCTTCTCAACCATTTCAGAATAATTTGTAGGTATTTGGATCCCTTTAGATGTAGATACTTCAGTGTCAATTCATTATAAACAAGTCTGTTTTCTTTCTTTCTTTCTTTCTTTTTTTAGAGAGAGGGACAGTGAGAGAGACAGAGAAAGAGAGAAACAACTTTTATTTAGTTTTTCACATGGCCTTTGTTGCTCCAACACTCAGTTGTGTACGTGGTGCTAGGGTTTGAACCCTGATCCTCGTGCTTGCCAGGCAAGCGCCCAAACGGCTGAGCCACCGCTCCAGCCCAAGGCTGTTTTCTTATAGAGCCTTATCAAAATAGAAAATTTAACATTAATATTATTGCCTAATCTACCATATGTGTTCACATTTCCTCAATGGAAGAAATGTATTACGTAGGCCAGTTATTTTTTATAATGTGGTCTCCATTTTGGTTCTTCTGATGTTTCCACATTATGAGATTATGATCATGTACTTTCAGCAGAAATTCCTTGAAGGTAATGTTATGTCCTTGATGTATCTTATTCAGGAGGTATTAACCATCATTCTTTACAACCTTTACAAGTGTTTAGTAATGCTTACTCCAGGTGGTGAAATGTTTGCCTAAGGGTTTATGTGTGTGTGTTTTGTGGTCCTGGGAATTGAACCTAGGGGTGCTATACCACTGAGCTATATCCCTATCCCTTTTTATTTTTATTTTGAGACAGGGTCTCTATTTTGCCAAGACTGGCCTTAAGGTTGAGATCCTCTTGCCTCAACTTCCCAAGTAGCTGGGATTATAGGTGTACACCACTGTACCCAGCTTGACCTAAGGTTTTGATATCTCTCTATATTTCTGAATATCTGGCCAAGTGTACTCAGAGTGATTTCTCAGAGGTGCTCTAGGCACCTGGAAGTATGAAGAGCATTTGACACTGAAGAAAGTCTACTCATGGAGAGAAATGACTGTAGAATAAACATAGTCCAAAGTGGTCTATAGCCCTTTATATAGATTCCTTAGCCTGGGATTCAAAAAGCCTTTGTCATCTGCTTCTTGTCTGTAGTATGCTACAGCTTCCTTATGCTCCCTACTCACACTCTGTAGTCCAAGGATATTAATGTTTTTCAGTTTTCCCTGTGTTCCATGCACTTTGATACTTTATCATTCCTTGGGCCCAAAATTTCTAGCTACCTCTGAATATTTTATTTCTTTATTTATTTTGTGCAAGTGATTGAACCAGAGGTTCTTAACCCACTGAGCCACATCCCCATCCCTTTTCATTTTTTATTCTGAAACAGGGCCTTGCTAATTTGTACATGCTGGCTTTGACTTGGGATTCTCCTGCTACAGCCTCCCAAGTCACTGGGATTACAGGTGTGCCTCACCTGGCTGCCATAAATCTTAATGAATAAAGTTTTGCTTAAATTTTTATGTAGATGTAGAAAAATAGTGTATGTACACCATGCAAAAAATTATAAAGTTGAATAATTTCCAATATGGTTTAATAAAGTATTTTTATATTCATAATTTGTTTACAGAGCTCTCAATGAAATGTGGAAATGTCAGAACATGCTTCGGAGTCATGTCCGCGAACTGCTAGATTTGCACAAGCAGCCTACAGTAGGTTCATGATTTATTTAAGTTCGTAAAATATTGCCTTCACTTTTTATGTAGTATTATATAATGAAGTAAGGAAGAAGTATCTGAGATGTTTTCCTTTCCAAATATTATAATTTCTGTAGTTGTCACAATTAAATTATTTTTAAATTAATATTACAAATTTATTTTCTGTCATGGACAAATAAATAGTGATTTCTAGTTTATCCAGTATTTATATATCTATCTACTTGGTAGTAGAGATTAAACCAAGGTTTTTATGCATACTAAGCATGCACTCTAACACCAAGCTATACTCTATCCCTGTCAATATTTTAAATACTAAGGGTTTTATACATAGTTTATTAATTTTTAAATAATTACAGGATAAAATTATTTTAAAAATCATGTTTTCTTACTCCAGTGTAGAATCAGCATTGACTTACAATTCTAGTACAAGTGTCAAAATAACAAATTCTATTTCTATTCAATATTTTTTAGAAAGGATAAGGAAAAAACTTGAATTTTCTTTCTCTTTCTCTCTTTTTTTTTTAAGAGAATGAGAGAATCAATTTTATTTCATTTTTCATCTGGCTTTTATTTCTCTGACACTTGATTGTGTGTGTAGTGCTAGGGTTCAAACCTATATCTTGGCAGATGCCAGGCAAACACCATAATCACTAAGATACCCCTCCTACCCCAAACTTGAATTTTCTTAATGAATTTTTGCTTGCTTGCTTGCTTTTAGAGAGAGGGGTGCAGTGAGAGAAATAGAAATCAATTTTTATTTAGTTTTACATGTGGTTTTCCTTTCTCCGACACTCCATTGTGTGCGTGGTGCTGGGGTTGGAACCTTCGTCCTCATGCATGCCAGGCAAGTGCCATAACCATTGAGCCACCACTCCAGCTCCTTTTAATGGACTTTTAAGTATATTTGCTAGAATAATATTGTTAACGAGTGGACCATAGATAAATTCTTCAAGAACACAGGGGTGTTAGAGGAAGGGCTTGTCAAACTTAAAATAAATGACCAGATAGTAATCTCTGGTCAGCTATTCAACTCTTTCTTGGTGTAGTGTAAAAGCAGTCATAGACAAGCATAAATTAATGAGCATGACTGTTCCAACAAAAGTTGCCCTTCAGGATCAACTTGGGAATTACTAATTCTTTTCCAAATTATTCACATTTAACATAAATTAGTAATTAATCTTTGTGTTGTAATGGTTGAAGGAAATTTTGGTGGAGAGGGTACAAGGGATTGAACTCAGGGGCACTTAACCACTGAGCCACATCCTCAGCCCGTTTTTATTTTTTATTTTGAGACAGGTTCTCCCTAAGTTGCTTAGTACCTCGCTAAGTTGCTGAGGCTGGCTTTGAACTTGTGCTCCTTCAGCCTCAGCCTCCCAAGCTGCTGGGATTACAGGCGTGCACCACCATGCCTGGCAGGGAAGTAATTTTTGAAGGGGAGGTTATTTTAAGTTTTTATAAGATGCTGATCTCAGCTAGGCATGGTGGTGCATACCTATAATCCCAGTGATTTGGGAGGCTGAGTCAAGAGAGGATTCTGAGTTCAAGGCAACTTAATCAAGACCCTGTTTTGAAATAAACAATAAAAAGGACTGAGAGTCAAGTTCCATGGTAGAGCACTTGTCTAGTACTGCTAATACCCAGCACTGCCAAAAAATAGAGAGAGAAACAGGGTTTCATTGAGTTTTCCAGGCTGGTCCCAAACTCCTGGGCTCAAAAGAACTTCCTGCCTCAGCCTCCTGAGTAGCTGAGACCCCATGTACTTGCTACCATGCCTGGCTACTTTTTTTTTTTTGTAAGAGAGAGAGAAAGAATCAATTTTTATTTAGTTTTTCATGTGGCCTTTGTTGCTGGGACACTTTGTTTACGCGGTGCTGGGGTTCAAACCCATGTCCTCATGCATGCCAGGCAAGTGCGTAGTCGCTGAGCCACTGCTCCAGCCCTACTTTTTAATTTTTTTATTTTTCTAAAGAGAGAGGGAAAGTGAGAGAGAGACAAAGAATCAATTTTATTTAGTTTTTCACATGAATTTTGTTGCTCCAACAGTTTGTTGTGCACATGGTGCTGGGGTTTGAACTCATGTCTTCATGCACGCCACGCAAGCACTGTAACCCCTGAGCCACTGCTCCAGCTCACTTTTTTATTTTTTACTACCTTACTGCTAACATAATCTTTCCTTCTATTTGTCTTAACAGTTGTTGCTTCTTTGCTCTTGACTTAATGTATAGATTGGTAAACCATTTATAGTGGGTAGAATTTTTTATAACTATGAATCATATACAATAATGAATATTGTTTTTCTTACAGAAATCAGTATATATGACTGGTTGTTCTCTCTTTTCTATTTTAAATTTCAGTCAGAGGCTAACTGTTCTGCCATGTTTGGAAAACTGATGACCATAGCAAGTGAGTATGTTTATTCACTGAGTAAACATATAGTATACATCAAAAGAGATTATTTAGTTCAATAAGACTATCAGTAAGAAAAATATTCTTCTGTTTTATTTATTAATTAAAGAAAAAGACAGTGAGAGAATCAGTTTTATTTAGTTTTTCATGTGGCTTTTGTTGCTCCAACACTTCATTGTGTATGTGGTGTTGGGGTTTAAACCCACATCCTCATGCATGCCAGGCAAGCACTAAGCCACTGTTCCAGCCCCTTAATTTTATTTCTAAGAAGCAGTTTGACTGGTTTTCTTTTGATGATTTGTCAATATTTTTATGACACTTGCTTTTAGCTTAGTAGTTGATGTTTCTTAATATTGACTTTCTCTCAATTTTATAGAGAATTTGCCTGATCCTGGGAAAGCACAAGATTTTGTGAAGAAATTTAACCAGGTTCTTGGTGATGATGAGAAACTACGGTCTCAGTTGGAATTACTAATCAGCCCAACCTGTTCTTGCAAACAAGCAGATGTTTGTGTGGTTAGTAAAATTATGCTTTTACATTTCGTTTCCTTGCTTACTTACATAAGTTTGTATTTCATCAAAGCATTTTTACATATATTTAGCAGTATTGTGTGCCCTGAATTACTGTGGAATATATCTGTGGTCCATTTAGTTCTCTTTACTTACCACTCATTTTCCACCACATTCCAGGAAAAAAATTAGAGATCTAAGACAGAGAGATTGGTCCTGTGAATTGAGTAAGATAAAATACTTTGAATTTACTAGACAGTCATTGACTAAATAATAAGAATTTTTTAAATACTCTGTGTGCATGTATCTTCTTCTCCTATGTGTTAGCATGGAAGTAACTCCTGTCAATAAATCAACAGTAGAAATGTTGTCATATATGTGATTTCATTTATAGATAAATAAGATAAAATCTTATGTAGACTTTTGTCCTCATTCTATTCTTGGACTCCTTATTTTATAGAAAACCAGCGTCATTGAAAATATCAGGAAAGAAATCTTCATCCGTTCATTTACTCAGCATTTTATGAGACAGAGTCCTAGTTTGAATTTCAGCTATACCATTTACTACCAATATGACCTTTAGTAAGTTATTCAATATTTTTGAGCCTTGTTTTCCTCATCTATATATATATACATATATATATAGGGTCCTAGATTTAAATAATTGGTAGTTCTTATGATATTACACATATATGACAAACAATATCCTTGAGATCAGGCTTATAGAGATGAATAAGGCAAAGATAATTGTTTTTGTTACTTATGTCTGTATTCTAAAAAGAATTAGTTGATATAGATATTCAAATATGTGATAAGGGGGGAAAGGATTATAATACATACATGTACAAAGTTGTCTGGAAGTCTAGAACAGGTATCTTTTATTCAGGCCAGGGGTTTTAAGGAGGTCAGTGTTTAAGAGGACATGTGGGTAGTGCTCTTCTGTGGGCCTAGTACTGTGATTATGACAAGTACCCTACTACATACAGCCTTTGCACTTCCTCACTGGATGATTTGCATACAGTCCTTTAAAGACTTTACCTGGCTGACATATAGAATCCGATTTTCAGACAACTGTGTCCTGTAAAGGAAAGAAGAAAAATAATTATAATTGAATCATTGAATAAAATAACTTGAAAATACCTCAGAGACATTTGGTTTAACATTTTGTAGAGAAAGACATTGAAATTAAAGAAAGGCAAATTTCTCATCCAGTGTTTTCATAATAAGTTATAGTGATTGATCTGTAGGAAGAGCCCTGTATCTCATAGATCCATGATAGCACTCTTTCTATACAACCCATCATTCTCTGCAAGAGCTAGTACAAACCAAGTACTGCTCAAGAAATATGGACCTGGATATAAAACAATCAAATGATACTTTGATCTGAGAGAAAACAGAAATTGACTTGAGTTTTAAAAAAATAATAACAGTAACATGAATGTCTCCTACTTGTCAGACCATAAATATCTGTTTCCAAATCTGAAACCTATATACAACAAAGCAGATGTTTGTAACCACTTTCCAAGGATGAATGCATCAGCCATGCAGTGCTGCCAATAAGTGTTCCTGATTTTAGGAATCAGGAAGATAGAGATGAAGATTGCGTTTGCACTAGAGAAAGTATGATAATGGTTCCTTCTTTCCTATGTCTTATATTAGCATTGTATAACTTGAGTACTTAATCTGTTTTCCTATGAAAACTAGAACCTATAATAAATGCCCTTTAAACAGTCTGGAAGACAGCCATTGTTGGAAAAATTCTTGCTGTTTTCCAGAGTGTTTATCATTTTGTCCTTTACCTCCATGGGCTACTGTGTCTTCTTCTTTCTTTCTTTCTTTCTTTTTTTTTTATGTGGAACTGGGGTTTGAACTCGCATACTCGCATGTGCCAGGCAAGCGCCATAACCGCTGAACCACTGCTCCAGCCCCTGGCTACTGTGTCTTAATTACATGTTTTCTCTGATATCTTTGGACCTTTTTACTGAGCATTTCATTCTGTCATAGAAGAATGGCATAAAGGGAAAAAACTAAAAGCATAAAATTTGGTTTCTATCATTCTATATAGCTTTGTTTCCATCTTTTGAAATTCCTGTCTCAGTCCTTAATGTATTTTTACTGCCACCTCCTTTTTCTAAAAGAAATCATGTTTTATGGGGCTCAGTGGTTGGAGCGCTTCCCTGGCATGTGCAAGGACCCGGGTTCAAACCCCGGCACCACATATACAGCTGTCAGAGAAACAAAGGCCAGATGAGAAAAATAAATAAAATTGATTATGTTTTATCTCATAAGATAAATATTACTCAGTAGCAGTATGACTGTAGATCTAATAATTTCCTCCCCTTTGAGTTACATTCTTGAAAAAGTTTTAGAGAATACTTTGAGCAAGAAATATCAATAGAGACATACTGTGGGATAAAATTCGGTGTGTATGTCTATGGTAAGTGTAAAAGGGTATCCAATGAGTGCTGTTACGTTTCCTGTAGAAATTTAGGTTTTGCATTTCTAATCTTTGGTTCTACAGAAGGACAACATATTTGCCACCGCTTCAGCTGTGCTTGCTATTTTATGTTCCATGGCCTTTCTAAGATGGTAGTTCCTAATTTATCAACCTCTTGGAATTTTTACAAGATTAGTGTAAATTGAAATTTTGTAGGTAGCCTAATACAAGTCCCCCCCCTTCATTGCCTATAGGATGTAAGAAATGGTACTTCTTATGGGCTTACATATAGAAGACAAGCAGTACAGACCTATAAAATAGATCTGAAATGGGATCAGGAATCTCTGTCTTTTAACAAAATTTCGAAGTCAGTCATTCAAAGTTGTGAGGGGTTCCTAAACCACACTTATGAAACCTTTCTCTACAGTTATCCAAATATACGTTGTATTTCAGAAGTCTAAATATTTTCTTTCACTTTGTCCCTGGATCATGCTTACATTGTTTGTTTGTGGTATTGGGTATTAAACCCAGGGCCTTGCACATGCTATCCAAGCACTTTACCACTGAACTGCCCCGCCCCAGACACAGGTTTACATTATAATGATTTACTCCATGATTAACTAATTTGTATTATACGTAAGCTATCACCCAGCTTGCAGATTAGGTGTTAGGTACAATAATTACAGGTGAGTTGATTTCAGTAGAGAAAACAATGTGATAAGTGTTCTGATAGAATCATGTACTTTCATAACACAAAGCAGCATCACTCATCTCAGACAGGCGTGGAAATAGGGAATGGCTTGTTCTTTAATAAATGGCTCTTGAGTTGGTTTTTATTTATTTTTTGTTTTTTTAATTTTTTTTTTTTTTTTAAAGAGAGAGGGACAGAGAGAGAGAAAGAGAGAATTGATTTTATTTAATTTTTCATGTGGCCCTCGTTGCTCAGAATCATACTTGTGCATGCTGGGCAAGCGCTGTAACCCCCAAGCCACCACTCCAGCCCCCTGAGTTGGTTTTTAAAGGATAAGTAGGAGTTAGACCACTGTGTCAAGAAGGGCTACTGCAGGGACTGGAGCAGTAACTCTGCTGTTACAGTGCTTGCCTAGTGTGCACAAGGACAGGGGTTCAAACCCCAGCACCTCATACATAATGAAGTGTCAGAGCAATAAAAGCCACATGAAAAATTAAATAAAATTGATTCTCTGTCACTGTCCCTCTCTCTTTAAAAATAAAGAAAGGCTACTGCGTTTCTAGCTTGGGTGATTGGATAGCAGACCAGATGCTGTAGGAATAGAAGACAACCATGTGTAGCCCTTGAGCAGTTATATTGAAAAATCTGAGATTCAGTCCTAGTTGATATTTATTAGTACGATTATATCTCCTGGAGGAGGTAGAAAAAATATGAAGGAAAAGGGAGAGAGATGTTAACTTGTGTTATTTAGTAACACTCTTAGAATGCTTTAATCTTTTCTATAATTCAGTGAGAGTGATGCACATCCACTTAAACCTTTGGAAATTGCTTCTTATGATAAATTATTATATCCTTATCTAATTTGCTAATTCCATCTGCAAAAAAATACACTTGATAAAATTAAATCTGTTTAGGAATTATTTTGATTGGCTATGAAAACAAAAAGAATATGACAGGGATTACTGTTCATATAAAAGAAAATTTCTAAGAAATGAATACTTTTTTATTGTCAAAATATGCAAAAATGTACAAAGAGGGAAAGGATATGGATACAACATTTTTCTAGTTCTTAATTTTATAATAGGGTTAATAAGTTGTAACCTTATTGAACATAGAGACTTTATTTCTTCAATATTCCTTAAGAATGCTTAGTCTATTAAGCAACTTTGTAAATAATAAACAATAGTAGTAGTATTAGTAGTTGTAGTAGTAGTATTAATATGTAGTGGCAGTGTAATGACCCCTTTGAGATTAAAAGCTCCGAAATGCCTTTGCTCCTGAACTTTCTCATGCTGAGAATGGAGACTGAGAAGCTGCTGGCCCAGGAAGGCGGAGCAGAGCTAAATCTGCATGTGTATATTTCCTGCCTTTTGTCCCACTGTACCCCTTTTCCTGCTGTGAAAGCTCTTTGCATCCTTGAGGCTCCCCCAGAAAAAAAAAATATGGGGACTTGAGACAGATGGGTCTCTATCTTCCTGAGGGTCAGCTTTGAATAAACCTGTTTTTCTTCATCAACCCTGTCTCCCCAGCTTTAGTGGAGGGACAGAGCAGTACGACTTTCCTTGCTGGTAAACTTTAGCATACATGTGATAAAAAATTTCCGAGACATTGTCAGGGATTTAGCAAAAAAGTTTGTTTTTTAAATTTGTTCGCCAACTGTTGTTTCCTAAAAGAATCATGCATTTTCTTTGCTTAAAACTTTTCTCAACTACTATTCTGTTAGAAAACTACTTGTTGGGGCTGGATTTGGTGGCTCAGCGGTTTCAACGCTTGCCTCGCATGCACAGGGTCATAAGTTCAAACCCCAGCACCACGTACACAACAAAATGTCGGAGCAATGAAAGCCAAATAAAAAACTAAATAAAATTGATTCTTCTCTCTCTCACTATCCCTCTCTCTTAAAAAAAAAAGAAAGAAAGAAACTACTTGTTATGTTTTCGTTTGTTAGAGGTATATATGGGCTTCTAAAATTTTTGTCTTAAAAGTGTAAAAAAAAACTTTTGTTGCTTCTTACCAGCTATAAACTAACTTGATTTGTTGTGTATCCCTAATATCATATAGATTATCACATTTATATTTTAAAATAATTGCTGTATGCTAAATATTACCTATGTAAATTATTGTTTCGCATAACCTAAATGTAAGAATGTTAAAAGGAAATATAAAAATGTAAGTGTTAATAAACTCTCTGTTGAGTTGATTGGGATGGCATGTGTCTGTAATACCACCCATGCAGGCTGAGCCAGGAAGATTGTTAGTTTGGGGCCAATTAAGGAAATATAGCAAGACCCAGAAACAGGATAAAAAAAAGAATAGGAACTCTGTCTGGAATTATTGCTTATATCGATTGGTATATTTTATATAGTTCTGTTACTGTATTTTAATGTGTGTTCTTCTTTTCTCCTTGGCACTTATTTCTTTCTTTTAGGCTTATATGTAGTCATAACTATTATGAGTAATTAGTTTTAATCATAACTAAACTACAAGTTTAGTTTTCCCATTTTTTTTTTTTTTTTAAAGAGAGAGGACAATGAGAGAGACAGAGAAAGAGAGAAACAACTTTATTTAGTTTTTCACATGGCCTTAGTTGCTCCAACACTCAGTTGTGTACGTGGTGCTGGGGTTTGAACCTGGGTCCTCGCACTTGCCAGGCAAGCGCTGAAACCACTGAGCCACTGCTCCAGCCCCTAGTTTTCCCATTTTTTTAGTAAGCTGTTCCAGAGCATTGATAGTATAGTTTTCCTAGAAATTTTCCATTAGTTGAAGCTGAGTTTAGTGGAGCACATCTGTAATCCAGCAGCTTAGGAGGCTGAGGCAGGAGGATTTCAAGTTTAAAGCCAGCCTCAGGAACTTAACCAGGTTCTAAGCAACTCAGCAAGACCCTGTTTCAAAATTTAAAAGATAATGAATAAAACAAGCTGAGGATGTGGCCTAGTGTATCTAGGGTTAAGTCCTTGTTACAAAAAGAAAGATCTATGATAGGAATATTTTTCAAATTTTTCCTCCAATATATAAGATTACTAAAATATATTTTGATGAAAAAGTTTATAAATAGAGTGATTACCATTTGTTGCTGCTTTGTAGTTTTAAAAGCATAGTTAATATGCATTACCTATGGGCTAGAGCCGTGGATCAGTGGTTATGGCACTTGCCTCGCATGTGCAAGTACTTGGGTTCAAACCCCACCACGTACACAATGAAGTGTCCAAGGAACGAAAGCCACATGAAAAACTAAATAAAAAATTGATTCTTTCTGTCTCTCTCACTGTCCTTCTTTCTTTAAAATAAATGAATAAATAAATGCCTAGCTGGGCATGATTACAGGTGTACCTGTAATCCTAGCCACTGGAGGGGCTGAGGCAGGAGGAGGCCAGGCTGAACAACATAGCAAGACCCCATCTCAAAAAAAAAAAAAAAAGTATTAATGCGTGTTACTTCCTCGTCTAAAATACATATTTTCTCATCAGAATTATTTGATTAGAAGCTTTGTTCTTAATATTAGTTTCCCCAGTGTCCAGCACATTATATATTTTACCTTGTTTTTGAGGGAGTTTCTATAATTATAAAGTCCTCATCTTCTTTAGACACTTCCCACATGAATGTCTTTCTTTGTAGATGTTATTTGATGTAATCCACCATATTTTAGCTTAAATTGAGACAGTTACTTTCATACTTAGGTACATCAAGAAGCCTGTAGTTGTTCTTACTATGTTCCACTTATAAACAATTAAAATTGTACGGGAGTACATTGTTCTCATTTATCTCTCAGCTGTGTCCTTCCAGATCTGAAAAAGTTTATGAATATTTATTCACTTATGAATATCCTCCCTATCACCCCTTCCTCTTTTTTTTTTTTTTTTTAAAACTAGACCTCCCTGTGTTGCCCAGGTGGACCTCAAATGGTTGGGTTCAAGGGATGCTCCTGTCTTGACCTCCCAAGTAACTGGGACTACAGGCAGGTGCCACTGTGCTCAACTTTTAAAGAGGAAATTAACTTAAAACACAATATTCTATCAAATTATAAAATAATAAAAATTAATGAAACATACCCGTAGAAGTGCAAATTGTTTTGTTTTCAAAAGTAGAGCGTTAAAAAGTCGTCATAGCCAGGCATGATGGCACACATCTGTAATTTCAGAGGCAGAAAAATTTTAAGTTTAAGGCCAGCCTTAGCAACTTAGACCCTGACTCAAAATGAAAAGAACCATGAATGTTAGCTCAGTGGTAGAGCACCCCTGGGTTCAATTCCCAGTACCTACTCCCCCCCCCAAAAAAATTGTGCACTAAACATTAGTTTCTTGAAAGGAATGTGAAATAAGAAGCAAAAATTACTTAGAAACATCATCCCTTCTGTTTTCCACTATCCAGATTTTAGTGAACACTCAATGAGTATATCAATTTTAATCAGTCTAAAACATAAAAAATAATTTCCTCCTAGTTTTGAATTTAAAAATTTGTTTTTACACTTAGTCATTTTTATTTTCAACAACATAAAAGTGGGTCATGCTTATGTTAAAACTCTTTCCTTTCTTTAGAGAGAAATAGCTCGGAAACTTGCAAATCCTAAGCAACCAACAAATCCTTTTCTAGAGATGGTCAAATTTCTTTTGGAAAGAATTGCACCTGTGCACATTGATTCAGAAGCCATAAGGTAAGCTAGAAAGCAGATGCACTAAAATAGGCTATAACCCTAACCTAGAATGTTGTAAGTTTAAATTCTGCGTCCTAAAGAAACTTAAAAAAATGTTCCTTGTATACCTTCTTTTAATGGTAGGGGCACATAGCATTTAAGAATTTGGTAGGCCCACTCATTTAATGATCTTTGGTCTTATTTAATGCTTTTTCTTTTTAAAAAATTCTTGTGGGTTTGTTTTGGTTTGTTTTGGTTTTGTGTGGTGACTTTTTTTTTTTGGTCTATGTGCATTCATGAAAGAAAACCCAGAACAGAACACAAAGAAGAAAATTTTAGATCTTTATGGCTATCAACCAACTTTTAAGTTTTCTTAAACATTTTAATGAGAACGTAGTACTTTGTATAGTATATATTTTACTACTGTTCACTTGATACATGAGAAAAATATTGTATATTAAAAGAGGACAGGGTTGACATTAAACAGATTTGATTTCAAAACATAAGTCCAGTGCCAGGGATGTAGCTCAATGGTAGAGCACTTGCCTAGCATGTGTGATGTCCTGGGTTCAATCCCTGGCACTGCAAAAAAAAAAAAAAAAAAAAAAAGTGTATTTTGTGACTCTGGAAAAAGTCATCTTATATGAGAGTTTTCACTTCTTTTCAACTTTAAAATGCATGATACCTTCTTGGATGATTATGAGAAATAGAGATAAAAGTATAGCAGCCTGGTATCACACTAATTGACCCCTATTGTTTTTTTTATTAACTATTCCCACAATTTTGACATTTTAGTTCTTCTAATGATTCCTGTTGAAAATGTCTCTGTGAATGCTTGTTTGTTTTTTTTTCCCCTGAAGTAATTATTTTTTCCAGGAAATAAGATATTTATCTCCTTTCTATGCTGAGGTACTGTCTAGCCCTGGGTTTTTTTTCCATTCTTTGGATACCTGTTTCTAGTGTCCATGCCAATAGTTATTTCACCTATGTGAATCACTGATGTTGTTGTATTGAAATGATGGTTGTATTAATTTGCTAGTGCTGTCATAACAAAATACCACAAACTTGGTAGGCTAAACCTTAGAAATTTATTTTGTCACAGTTCTAGAGGCGAGAAGTCTAAGATCAAGGTACAGGCAAGACTCATTTCTTCTGAAACATTATTCCCTGGTTCGCATATGGCCACCATCTCACTGTGTCTTCATGTGTTCTTTTCTCCCTGCACCTATCACATCTTGTCATAGTATCTCCAAATATAGTCACATTGTGAGATCCTGGAGGTTGGGATCCACCTTAATTTGGGGGAACACAATTCAGTCCATAACAATAATGTTTGACCTATTTCCTTTTTAAGATTTCCTCCTTTGCAAATAAGAAAGTAGGTGGTTTGTCCACAGCTTGTTATATCAAAAACCATAACTTCAATCTAGACATATTATTTTCCATGTCATGACAGTGTCCTTTATTCTCTACTGTTTGGTTTTATTGTATATGTGTACTGGGGATTGAACCCAGGACCTCACACATGTTAAGTGTGCATTCTACTTCTAAGCTACTCGCCCAGCCCTATGCCATTTGATTATAATGGAATAGATCAAAGATATAATAGAGGAGACATAATCACTCTTCCTTTAATATATTAATTTTGGAAAAGAAGTGTAATGGCATCAGGAAATCAAGACCTCCATGAGGCCTCACAGGGTTTCATTACTACATTAAATATAATATGTTATTATTTGATCTCAAGTGTCAAAAAATCAGAAACTCAATTTTTTCCCCAGTAGCATCATAAGTTGTTTGAGCTCAGAGGAAGCAATTTATGGTTAGGTTTTTTAGTGGATTAATTTTTATGAAAGTGCAATGTATTAATTTTAGTGAGATATATAATTTATTCCTTCCATGTATTCAGGTCTTCATGGAATATTAAATTATAGAGGGTTTATTTATCTATTTGCCATACACTTATTGGTACAGTATATAAAGTGCATTGGGTAACTGCGGAAGAATAGTCAATAACCCATGTTGTGTGGGTTTAGTTTGTTGTTAGAGAAGGCTCCAGAAATAGGAAGCACATTTGATGAGTGGTAAAAAAAATTAGGAATTACTAGTTAAAAGTGTAGGAGAAATACAGTCCCAGTCACTCATTGTGGGTTGGTAGGTAGGTTATTTAATCCGCCCTGAGCTTCAATTCAGTACTGAATCCAGAGGAATAATAACAGGGGGCTTGCAGAAGATTAGGAATTCATTAATTTTTTAAAAATTAATTTTGAGGAGGCATTCTCATCAGATGAGTGATTTAGAAATCAAAAAGAGAGTAAAAGGTAGAGGGATCAGTGGGTACTGTACCCATAAGTTAAATACTGAAAACTGGCCCATTGTATTAGGCAAAGAAAAAAAATCACAATGATCAGAACAGTTTCTGTGAGGTACCAAGGGACCAAGCACCTTAAATATGAAAGGCATAGGATATGCTTCCCAGCATCTACATCATGGTATCTAGAGCAAATGATAATATTTGAGCAAAGAATATGGCTCAAGCCTACTATTAACTGACCTTGCTCAATAAGAGCCCACTAGGTTTGAGAAAATCAAAGGCATAAATACCTGGCTACAGTTCTGAACTACTTTAGGAGTAGTGTACACGGCTATCAAAAGTAAAGGAGAGGGGCTGGAGCGGTGACTTAGTGGTCGTGGCGCTTGCCTGGCATGTGCATGGACCCGGGTTCAAACCCCAGCACCACGTACACAACGAATTGTCTGAGCAATGAAGACCGTACAAAAAACTAATTAAAATCGATTCTCCCTTTCTCACTGTCCCTCTCTCTTTAAAAAAAAAAAAAAAGAGGGCTGGCTTGCCTGGCATGCGCAAGGACATGGGTTCAAACCCCAGCACCACGTACGAAACTAAGTGTCTGAGCAACAAAGGCCATGTGAAAAACTAAATAAAATTGATTCTCTCTTTCTCTCTCTCTCACTGTCCTTTCTTAGAAAATAAATAAAGGAAAAAGATGATGACAAGGGAGTAAGTTTAAAGAAGAGCTTTTTCCTGTTTTATAATAAAAGAATTTTGGATATTTAAAAACATTTGGAAGGTGCTAATAGAAGTTGAAGATAGGGAAGAGGATATTTAATTATGATGGAGTAATATTCCTGAAGAATCGAAGGAGGAGAGGGCCATCATCCCCTGTGACATGACAAAATAACAGGTTTTCATGACCATGACCTAAAAGATTAGACAAGATCAATTTTAGCGGAGAAAAAGTTTCACAATCTCAGAGGTCTTAGTTCATAGACAGGCCAACTCCATTGCTCTGGACTGAGGTCAAGCAGAACATCATGGAAGAAGTGTATGGAGGAGGAAAGAAGCTCAGGACATGACAATTAGGAAGCAGAGAGAACTCTGTTCATCAGGGGCACAATATAAACTAAAGGCATGCCCCCAGTGACCCACCTACCTGCCTACAGTTGCTGCAGAGTTAATACATATCAGATTTAGGTTACAGCTCATAATCACATCATTCATCTCTAGATGTTCTTGCATTGTCACACACAGAAGGTTTTGGGAGACACCACATATCCAAACTCTTTAACAGCGGGGTTAAAAGACAAGGTATGGAAAATTAGAAGAAAGCCTCCATTGTTTTCCATTCTGTAAAACTTGAGATATCTGCTCAGTGGAAGGATTTAGACCTGAGTTAAAATGGTAAGGGTTTGTTATTAATTCTTGTAGAGCTTAGAAAAGGGACACAGGAGACTTCTCAAGAAGTTTTGAAGAGGCAATTGGATTGGTGATAGTGTTTTGCTTCATGGTATCCCTGTGAAGTATATGGCGTATATATTTATTTAATTTATAAAGGAGAAAAATGGTTTCATAAAAGGAAGGACTACAATCCTGGTTTCAAGAATTGAACTTTGAGGCTGGAGCGGTGGCTCGGTAGTCATGGCATTTGCCTGTAGGCAGGTTCAGACCCCAGCACCACGTACGCAACAAAATGTTAGAGCAACAGAGGCCACGTGAAAAACTAAATAAAATTGATTCTATCTTTCTTTCCCACTGTCCCACTTTCTTGAAAAAAAAAAAAGAATTGAATTTGTTGGCAGGAAAGGTGGCTCAGCAGAGCACTTACCTGGGATGCACGAGGACCCGGGTTTGAACCTCAGTACCACATATACAACTAAGTGTCAGAAAAACAAAAACCAGACGAAAAAATAAAATTAGCTGGGCGTGGTGGTACACACCTGTAATCCTAGCAACTTGGGAGGCTGAGGCAGGGGCAAACACCGTAACTGCTGAGCCACCACTCCAGCACCCCCCCTTTTTTTTTGTTTTTTGTTTTTTTGTTTTTGTTTTTTTGTTGTTGTTGTTGTTGTTGAGACAGAGAAAGAAAGATTCTATTTAGTTTTTCATGTGGCTTTCATTGCTTGGACACTTTGTTGTGTACATGGTGCTGGGTTTCAAACCCACATCTTCACGCATACCAATCAAGCACTGTAACCATGACCCGTGAGCCACCATTCCAGCCCTTCTCCTGGGGACTTAAAAAAGAGAGAGAGAGAGAGAGAGAGAGAGGGACAGAGAGAAACAATTTTATTTAGTTTTTCATGTGGCTGCAGTTGCTGCAAGGCTTTGTTGTGTACCTGGAGCTGGAGTTCAGACTTGCATACTTGGCATGCTGGGCAAGCACCTTAACTGCCCGTCACAGAGCCACGGCTCCAGCCCTTCTCATGGGGACTTTTAATCTTAAATTCATGCATATTTCAATAGGACTTTCTCCTGGGAAGAGGTACTTAATTCAGAATATTTCTGGGGTTTATTTTCCCCCCAGTACTGGTGTACTCAAGGTGACTTTACCACTGAGATATATCCCCAGCCCTTTTTCATTTGTATTTTGAGATAGCTTCTCACTAATTTGCTGAGACTACTCTCAAACTTGTGATCCTCCTGCCTTACCCTTCCAAGTTGTTGGAATCACAGGCATGCAGCACCATGCATAGCCCAGAATATTTTTCTCAAATTAGAAAAGTCAGGCCATAGACTTGAGAGAAAATACTTGCAAGATATGTATCTGATAAGGGATTATTATCCATATAAATGGATATAATAGGGCTGGAGCAGTGGCTCAGCAGTTTCGGCGCTTGCCTGGCAAGCACGAGAACCCGGGTTCAAACCCCAGCACCACGTACACAACTAAGTGTGGGAACACCGAAGGCCATGTGAAAAACATCCTTATTGAATTTGCTTTCCTCAACAAAATGTTTCAACTGAAGATATTGATGAGTTTTAAAATTATTCTTCTGGTTAAAGACAAAGTTAAAGTGCTAAAATTATAAATTTCAACATCTGCATCCCATGGGTATTTTATATTTAAAAAAATTTTTTTATTGCTGTTTTGGGTTCTTAGTATAGTTTCCATGTTGTAGATATTATGAATTTCCTACAGTTACATCTATTTAGGACAGTAAGGCAAGAGGATTGTGTTGAATCCAGGAGTTTAAAGCTCATCTTTTTTTATGATTGAACTCAGGGCCTTCTACTAGGCTAGTATTCTGCCACTAAGCCCCATCTCCAGCCCAAAGTGTTCTTTTGGGTGGGGGAGGGGTGAAAGTTTGCTGGGGATTGATTCCAGGGCCTCATGCATTCTAGGCAAGCACCTTACCTCTGAGCCACACCCCCAGCCAAAGACCCTATCTTAAAACAAATTAAAAAATTAATAATTTGACTGAAATAACTGTAACACTAAAGGAAAATAATATAACCCAAATGTTTTAATACTTGCTGTGATAATTTAATGTCTTCATAATAAAATAATACTTTCTTCAGATTATTGTTGAGAAAATGGTCTCAAAACCAAAAATAAAATTTTGTCTTGTTTTGTTTTGGTTTTTTATGGTCCTAGGAATCAAACCCAGGCCCCTCACAGGCCAAGCAAGCACTCTACCACTGAGCTGTACTCCTAGTCCTACATTTATTTTTACTTAAAATGCTACCATGTGGCCAGGTGGCATATGCATATAATTCCAGCAGTTCCAGAGGCTGACACAGGAGGAACTCAAGTTCAAAACCAGCCTCAGTAACTTAGTGAGACCCTGTCTCAAAATTTAAAAAATTGTTTTAAAAAAGGGTTGGGAATGTGGCTCAGTGGTTGAGTGTCCCTGGGTTCGATCCTTGGTGCCAAAAAAAAAAAAAAAAATACCATATGGTTCCATTGTCTAATTTTTATTGACAGTATTCTATTTTGTGGAAATAGGTATGTCTGAAAAATGAATTCTATAATTTTTGAAAAATAGTTTCTAATTAATGGATATTTTTATAGCATGATGTTTCTGATGAATTGTTTCTTTGTTCTTAATTCCTAGGCATAGAATTACTGATTCAGTAGATTAATTGCTAGTGTGATTTAATGCTTTCCATGCATATGTTTATATTTGTATTTTGTCTTGAGTGAATTGTCATTTGTCTCTTTGGCAACTTTTCATTTTTCTTAAAATTAAACAGTCTATATACAAAAATGAATATTAATTTATTTGTACTTACATAAGAATATTTCTAGCATGTCATGTCATTCAATGTTAGTTATTTTTCAGTAGACTAAGCTCCTCTGTGAAAATAAATTTAACATTTTATCCCCCACAGAAACATCTTTGCATCTGATTATATTTCCGATGTGTGTTCTGATACAGTGCAATTATGACATAGTTGCTAAGCTAGTAGTATTACTAATTTACATCTTCTTTTAATAGTGCACTAGTAAAATTGATGAATAAATCAATAGAGGGGACGGCAGATGATGAAGAGGAGGGTGTAAGTCCAGATACAGCTATTCGTTCAGGACTTGAACTTCTTAAGGTATATTGGCTTCATTTATTTCTAGAGTCATAATTTGCATTCTCTAGAGAATATGCAAGAGTCAGGTTTGTTTCATTGGAAATTATTCAAAAGATTAAAAGTTTGTGGTACAGCAGGGCATGGTGGCACCCACCTGTAATTCCAGTTTAGGATGAGGCAGGAGTGTCACAAGTTTAAGGCTACCCTCAGCAATTCAGTGAGGTTCAAACCAACTTAGTGAGACCCTGCCTTGAAATAAAAAATAAATAGACTGGGGATGTGTCTCAGCGGTAGTGCTTGCCTTACATGCATAAAGCCCTGGGTTTGAGTCCTAGGGAGAGAGAAAGGAAAAAAGGGGATATAGCTCAATGGTAAAGTACCTCTAGGTTCAATCTCTAACACACACACACACACACAAATTTTTTTGCAGTTGAAATCAGATTTTATAAAAGTAATTTTACATCATGTTAGTGTAATCACATTAAAACATAGGGTTTTTTTGTTTTGTTCTTTCATTCATCATTAGCATGCCTGCTGTAGTCATGACTGTGTAATCCCTAATCTCGTCCTTCCAGAGAAACTGCATCTGAGACAGTTGGCTGCCCACAGGAACTGTTATATGTCAGCATCTGCCTGATTAAGGAATTTTTAATTTATAATCATAGTAGATGGCAAAGAATTCAACAAATTGACCAGTTAGTAAAAGCCAAGTGACTCAAGATTCTGTAATCATGATATGACTAAAGAAAGGGGTTAGGGCTGGAGCCAGTGGCTCAGCGGTTACAGCACTTGCCTGGCATGTGCAAGTTTCAAGCTCCAGCACCACGTACACAATAAAGTCTTGGAGCAGCCAGAATCACATGTAAAACTAAATAAAATCGATTATCTCTTTCTCACTTTCCCTTTCTCTCTCTTAAAAAAAAAAAAAAGTTAGATTCCAGAACATGGGATGCCATTGAGGCTCAAAGGTTAGGTACTGGAAGGGGCTTTTAAATTACTTTTCAACCAGATAAGCAGTTGATAGAGCTATGATTGGATTGAGTAAAGAGTGGAAAAATTAAAAGCAAAAAGACCTGAGATGTTCTTAAATGTTTTATTTGAAAGACTTAATATGTTATTTCATGAACAAGATTTTAACTAATTTTTTAATAATTGGGTTATATTTTAAAAAATGAAATTATCTTTAAGGTAAACATTTTTGGGTTTTTTTTAAGGTAAACATTTTTAATAGGTTGTTTTTTACTGAATTTTTCAAATTTTAATTCCCCGTGATTAAATAAATAGTTAAAACTGCATTACTAAATATTACCACCTCAAACTTCACTGAGGTTTTTATAAATTCTTGGTTAATAAGTTGATGAAGACTACCTGCTCAGTTACCTCCTCTCCACTTTTAGCTATTATTCCTGTTATAATACTAACTGAATTATTTCCTTTACATGGAAGGTAAACTTGGTAGACATGTCATATGTAACTTGCTATAAAGTCTTTAAGGATATACTGTGGCTTATATCATAAAACTAAGGGAATATTATATGTTTGTAATTAAAATTCAAAGTTCACTATGATGACTTCTTTGTTGATAGTTATAATGAGTGAACTTTTTGACAGATTTCAATTAACATACTTCTTAAGAGATTATCTTTTAGCCAGTCAGACACTAGCTCTGAGACAGCGTTTTGTTTGTATCACATGAAGTTTGAGTCATTCATTTGATATGAAGTTTTTGTTTTCACTAAACATTCTTGTACCTAAATAGATTTATAAACTGACAGTAGTTAATATCACACTTCTTCAAAAAGGAGCCATGCTTTTTGCATTCCATGTATCATAATAAAGTAAGAAGTGAAGAAGAAAATAAGTATATATCAACTGACTTGAGGAAGTAACTGGAAGCTACCACACAGTATTTGTTAATGCCTAATTAGCCACAGCTAACTGCAACAGAGGCTATAAGATGAAATCTCTATTCTGTGTAGCTAGCATGTGTATTCCAGAATTTCGCATTTTATTTATTATGGAAAATAATTCTCTTTTTTATTTCGTTTATTTATTTTGAAAATAATTCTCTTTTAATGGATTAGAACCATTGTCAGTGTATATACTCTTAAACTTATATATCTGTTCCTCTAGGTTCTGTCTTTCACACATCCTACCTCGTTCCACTCTGCAGAGACATATGAGTCCTTGTTACAGTGCCTAAGAATGGAGGATGATAAGGTAGCAGAAGCTGCAATACAAATTTTTAGAAATACAGGCCACAAAATAGAAACAGACCTTCCCCAGATACGATCGTGAGTATATATATATTTTTTTAATTTTTTAAAATTATTTTTATTTTTATTTTTGGCATAGTAAACACAAAAGTTTCTAAGTGTAGAGGCCATAAAATCATTATTTTCTTTTCAGGAAGAAGAGAGAAGAATTACTCATTTAGTACATTTTTGTTGTTGTTGTTGTTGTTTTGTTTTTTTCCCCCATTATCCCCTGGTTTAGCCAACTACCATTAGAATGTGGGTAGAGGGGACTGGAGCAATGGCTCAGCGGTAACAGTGCTTGCCCGGCATGCGCGAATACACGGGTTCAAACCCCAGCACCCACGTACACAACTAAGTGTCAGAGCAACCAAAGGCATGTGAAAACCTCAATAAAAATTGATTTTCTCTCTCTCTCTCTCTCTCACTCTCTCACTCACTGTCCTTCTCAAAAAAAAAAAAATGTGGGTAGAGGAACGAATCTAAACTGTTTGTTTATTCATTTTAAAAAATCAATTTAAAAGCAAAAGTTATCACAAGCCAGGTGCAGTGGCACATACCTATGATTCTAGCTACCTGAGAGGATAAGGCATGAAGATTACAAGTTCACAAAGCCAGCCTGGTCAACTTAGTAACCTTGTCTCAAAATTTAAAAATAATATAAAGTGCTGGGGATATAGTTAGTTAAGCCTGCCTCCCCAACAGTGACCCTAGTTTCAATCCCCAGGTTTTTGTTTTCTTTTTGTTTGTTTGTTTGTTTTGTTTTGTTTTGTTTTGGGGGGCAGGGGGAGGTCATGGAATTTAGTGTTTTATTTGTGATTAATATATCTTTCTAATCTCTGTATATTCATTTTTTTTTTTAACTGAGTTACAAATTCAGTAGCTACCACATCCTATCTCACCAAAGACTGAGGCGATCCAATAGTGTGGTTCGTAAAGTATAAGGTGCTTGGTTGTTGGCAGTGGTGCTTTTGTTTCTTCAATCTCTCCCTCCAGATTAGCTCTCCTTTATAAAAATGAAATATATTTTGGTTTCACTTTAGCAACTTAAAGAAGTTACCGTTAGAATCAAATTTGTGCTGAGAGTTTATATTTAGATTTCAAACATGTGGGAAACACTCTTTGGAGAAAGAACATACATTGTTCATACCTATTGAATCAGGTTTTCAGGGGATATCAGGTAGTTTGTGGTATATCTAAATATATAAAAAAAAAATTCTTTTCCTTGCAGAGTAGTAATAGGACAAGTGGATTTCTGAAGGTTTTATTAGGTGTGTGAACTACTGATTTGTGAAATAATTCAGTAATTAATGTACGTTCTTTTCATTCCTGGCACTGTAATGACTAATAAAAAAAATTTGCTCAGTCCCTGCCCTTAAGGAGTTTATAGTCTAGAGATGACAATCTTTATATGTGTTTATTATCGAAAAGATCATTTGACATGGTAGGATAGTTTCTAGTGAGTTTTTAAAGGTACAAAACGTTACACATTTTTTCTTTTTAGGCCAAAGATCTATTCACGAAAGGATTCTGTCCCCAAGGAAGCAGTAGATAAATAGGTAATGGTGGAAGAATTAACTTTTAGACACAAGGAATAAAACCTCTTGTTCTTAAGTGAAGTAGTGATGAAAAAAGGAGATTGTTACTGAAAAAAGAAAATCATAATACTGAAGACCTCAGTAACAGCCTGGTGGCACCATTGGATTATAGCAGTATAGAGAAAAACAGAGAAAGGTGTTAAAGTTTATTTTTGAATCATCATTTCAATTTTTCTAACAGGAATTGATAACACATTCAACAATAGTTTGATCAAAACTATATCTTCTTTCATTATTCACTGGTGTTATTATGTAAGCAATATAGCTGTTGTAAATGAGTTTGTAAAAGAAGGACTAAAGAGCTTTCAGTTTGAGGAAGTCTATTTGGGCATAGAAATCTGAATCCCATAATTTTAAATCCTCTGTGGAGAGAAACTTTAGTTATAATCATAAGTATCAATAGTTTTTTGGTTGAGATGCATGGCTTAGGGCCTTGGATATTCTTATTGAAGTATTTCTGTTATAAGGGGAACCCTACACAAGTCACCATTACATTTGATGCCAACAACCTTTTGATCTATAAAATAGGATCTTTTATAATTGCAAAGTAAATATGTGAAAAGTATTTCCTTATGTTTTTATTTTGCATTATAAATTTTCTTCTAATTATAAAAATACTTGTATGTTCTTGGTAAAAAGTTGAAATTAGAGAAACATAAAGGAAGTCATATATTTTATGAATTTCTATCTACAATACTTTTAGAATCATTTTACTAATACGTATTGATATGTATCTGTGCGTACTTACTTTCACTGTTATCATTTCAGTTATTTAATAAAACTTGGCCTGTGACTACTGTTTTTCTGTGGCTAGTTTGAAATTATTGAAAGGAATTATAAAAGGGTACTAGAAAGGTAGGAATATCTACTTAGAAGGTAAATGTAACAGTATGTAACAATTTATCATGTAGCAAGTTTTACATTGTAAATTAAAGATGGTTGTTATTTCTCCTTATTTGTGAGGTAGCTTTAAATGAACATGTCTCCTTAAAATGAGGAGATTGAGTCATTGTACTTCTTGGTTTGCACTTGAAGACAGACACAGGGCACTTTAAATCATTGTGTAAATCATAATTTTTAAGAGAGGCTTTGTGACCAGCAGACATCCAAATAGGGGAAGTGGGAGTTAACCAAAGGAATACTTGTGGTTTTATGGGCTTTAAAAATAAAAATTATGATATTATTTTTTGCAGGACCTTAATTCCCATTTTGCATCAAAAAGCAAAGAGGGGTACTCCGCACCAAGCAAAACAGGCTGTGCACTGTATACATGCCATTTTCACAAATAAAGAAGTCCAGCTTGCACAGATTTTTGAGGTATATATAATACATAGGATCTATTTATTTTGGACTTTATTTTTTAAGCTCTGTGGTTTGATAAAATGGAAGTTAGATTCTTTTAAAGCTATTGGTATGTAGTCTTACCCTAGAATATAAATTCCTTGGGAGCAGGGATTCTAACTGTTTTATTCAGTACTTAATTCAGGTCAAAACTTCATATTGGGTCATATGTTCAAAAACTTCATATTGAAGGATCTATTATATGAGAGAACATTTTACTTAATTTTAGCCTTACTGGCTCAGTAGTCCATTTACCTTTATAAAGTGTCAATAAGTGACTGAATAGTCCTGTTTAAGTACCTAACAACCCTACATGAAAATCAACCCTATTTCCCTTTCTTTTTATGATTTTTAGCCTCATTCTCCTACTAGAAAAGTAGTTCTATTATGAATTGGAAAGAACATAAAACCTCATGAACTCTTACTTTTTATTATTCTGTGTCATTAAAAATGCCCCCACAGGATAAGAAATCCACCAGCCTGGCAAATCCAGTTTGTTGTTGTTTTTTTTTTCAGGGCTGAGGACCGAACTCTGGGGCCTTGCGCATGCTAGGCAAGCGCTCTGCCACTGAGCTAAATTAAATCCCCAACCCCGAAATAATGTAGTTTTGATGAAACAGAAATAGTCTTGTTTTTACTTCTTAATTTTTTTCCTTTACCTTTTTTTTTTTAATATTTTTTTCAATCTTGTTAAGTTTTCAGTTAAGAAACAAATGTCTAATGTGGTTGAAATTAGTATGACTATATCATTAAAATAAACTGATTTGGCCATGCTAAATTTGGGAGGTCACAGGAAAATCTGCTGTTTCCATAGAACGTCTAAATATGTATAAAACAAACTAGTACTGTTTTTGTTTTATTTTTATAGCCACTCAGTCGAAGTCTGAATGCTGATGTACCGGAACAACTTATAACTCCATTAGTTTCATTGGGCCACATTTCTATGTTAGCACCAGATCAGTTTGCTTCCCCAATGAAATCTGTAGTAGCGAATTTTATTGTGAAAGATCTACTAATGAATGACAGGGTAAGTTTTTCATTAAAACAACATTTCTGTTTCTCTATGTGGATATCATTCTCTTTTCCTTTATTTTTTTCCTTCTCACTATGGCTTGAACCCAGGGCCTCATACATGCTAAGCACATACCCTACTACTAAGTTATATCCCAGCTCTCCTTTAAAATTTTTCTCCATTGGCTATCCTATTTATTCACTAACGTTCCAGTTAACTTCCTGACTTTCAGATAGCTGTTAATAGAACTTAATATTTGACTTGGGAGGCTGTGGCAGCAGTATAGCAGGTTTGAGGCTAGCCTCAGCAACATAGCCAGATCCTGTCTCATAATAAAAGTACTGTAGGGGGGCTGGAGTGGGGGCTTGGCAGTTACAGCACTTGCCCAGCATGTGCAAGTACACAGGTTCAAATCCCAGCACTCAGGTATACAACTAAGGGTCAGAGCAATGAAAGCCATGTGAAAAACTCAATAAAAAATTGATATTCTCTTTCTCTTTCTCTCTCTCTCTCACTGTCCTTCTCTGTTTAAAAAAAAAAAAAATTACTGGCAGGGCTGGAGCAGTGTCTCAGTGGTTACTATGCTTGCTTGGTATGCGCAAGGATTTGGGTTTGAACCCCATCACCACATACACAATAGTGTCTGAGCAACGAAAGCCACATGAAAAACTAAATGAAATTGATTCTCTCTCTCTCACTGTCCCTCTATCTTTAAAAAAAAAAAAAAGTACTGGAGATGTAGCTCAGTGGTATAATGCCCCTGGGTTTAATCACAAGTATTAAAAAAAAAACAAAAACAAAACGGAAGGAAATAAAAACTGGGAATGGAGGTATATAACTCAGTGGTAGAGTACATGTGTACCATGCATAGAGGAAGCGACCTGAATCCCAAGCACCCCCCATGAGAACATGAAATAGATGAATCGTCAAGTAAAATATATGTCAGATGCTATAGTCCAGACCTTTAAAGGACTATTTATAATTTTCCAGATTGAAAGAATTTTGTTTTGTGAAAGGGTTAAAAACATAAGTGACCAGCAGCTCAGGTGGCTGAGATAGGAGTGTCACAAGTTCAAGGCCAGCCTCAGCAACTTAATGAGGCCCTGCCTCAAAATAAAAAAAGTCTAGAGATGTAGCTCAGGGGTAGGTAAAGCACCCCTGAGTTTAATCCCCAGTACCAAATTACAATAATGATAATTATACAATGGTTTTCTTGGTTCTCTATTCTCTTCCATTGTTCTGTGTGTCTATCCTTCTCCTGTTACCAATCATGCTGTCTTGATTATATAGGTTTATAAAGGAGTTTTGGACTCTTGCAACTTTGTTCTTCTTTTCCAAACTCTGCTGTGAGACTTTCTTATAGCTTTCCCAAAACTTGCATTGCTTCCTCAGCATGGAAAACTTGATGAGTAAAACTTTAAAAAAAATTTTTTGTTGTTGTTGTTCTTTTGTTTTGGTTTTTCTGTTTTGTTTAATTTTTTATATGTGGTACTGAGGAATGAACCCAGAACGTCATGGCATGGTAGGCCAGCACTCTACCAACTGAGCTACCTTCCGAGTCCTAAAATCAGTTTTTCTAGAAGCTAAATTTTTTTCAATTATCCATAGTCAACAGGTGAGAAGAATGGAAAATTGTGGTCTCCAGATGAAGAGGTTTCCCCTGAAGTCCTAGCAAAGGTAAATTTATGTAGGTTTTATTACCTTTATTTGAAAAAAGGAATGTATAGGTAATTTTTTTTAGCGATTAATAAGCATTTTTCAGCAAGGTGCTTTATTTTAAAATCCATAGTAAAAAATTGTTTGTCAAAGAAATTGTAGTTCCCATTATTCTTTGTATGTCAGTGTCTTGAGCAGGCTAAGTAAATTGTAAGGAGGCTGATTTACACAGAGGTTTTAGAATGCGGGTCCTCAGAGGCACGTTCTGTCTAACATCACCATAATCTACAAACATTAATATTCACTTAGCAGAGACGGATGGTTGTTACCACATTACTTATTTGATAAAATTGAATGTCATTAGAGATGATTTTTAAAAGAGTTGGTCTTGGAATTTTTATTTTATTTTTTTATTTTTCCAATGAAACAATATAATATATTTATATTCTGAAAATTAGATATATCCCCCTAGAGCCCCTGGTCTTTGAATTTAAAATAAGAGATTATATCATATTTTTTATAATGTTTCACTTCATAATCATCATGTATTCTATAAATTATTTTTTCCAGATTATCAGTAAGTATGCTAAATGATACTTAGATCCTTTGGCTACCTCTTTCACATATTTTACTATGAGTCTTTTAAGTAGACACACTTAAATAATTATGGAAACCCCAATTTTTTGACTGAGAATGTTGAAACTGAAGTAGACTTCGTGATTTCTTCCTTTTTTTTTTAGTACTACAAAAATATGAGATTCTGTCTAGTTGTTTTTAACCAGCATAGTTTCAATAGTTATTTTTAAATTAACACAGTAATTGTGCATATTTATGGCATATAGTATGACATTTCAGTACAAACAATGATCAGATCGTGATAATTAGTTCAGATATTATTTCTTTGGGCGGGGAATGTTAAATTCTAGCGCTTTTTTTTCTTTCTTTTTTTTTCTCTTCTAAAGAGAGACAGAAAGAGAGAATCAATTTTATTTAATTTTTCATGTGGCTTTTAATGCTCTGATACTTCATTGTGCACATGGTGCTGGGGTTTGAACCCATATCCTTGTGCATGCCAGGCAAGCACTGTAATCACTGAGCCACTGCTTCAGCCCCCTTCTGCTAACTATTTTGAAATATTAATTGGCAACTGTAGTTATCCTACTATGCTATATAATGTTATAAGTTAGTGCAGCTGGGCAGCTGCATTCCTGTATGTTAACCTATCTCTCCATCACATCTTTCACGACCTCTCCAGGCTCTAGTAGCCACTATTTTTTTTTTTTTTTAAGAGAGGGACAGTGAGAGAGAGAAGAGAATGACAGAATCAATTTTATTTAGTTTTTCACATGGCTTTCAGTGCTCTGAGACTTTGTTATGTATGTGGTACAGGGGTTTGAACTTGCGTGTTCGCCCATGACAGGCAAGTGCCACAACCGCTGAGCCACCACTCCACCACCTAGTAGCCACTGAATATTCTAAATAGATATGTTGAAACCATATATTTTTCAAATAATTAAAAAATCTTGGACAAATGTTCCAGTGTCTAAAACTGGAGTTCAGGAGCTAGATTTTGCACAAATTATATACTACATAATGTGTCTCAGTTGCGTTATCGTCAGAAATAAGAATACTTCATTTAGAGAGTTATTAGGGAGATTTAATAAAGTAATATTGGTTTACCTTTAGAGAATGAACATTATAATTATGCTATAGAATTCTATAGTAAAATTTGCTGATAAGGATAAGTAACCTCAGTAAGCTTGTGAAACTAATTATTATAAATTAATCTGCCCTTTCATTGGAATTGTAAGTTACTTTCTTTTTTTAACATATTAATATTTTATAGGTACAGGCAATCAAACTTCTGGTAAGGTGGCTTTTGGGTATGAAAAACAACCAATCTAAATCTGCCAATTCAACTCTTCGGTTATTATCAGCGATGTTGGTTAGTGAGGGCGACCTAACAGAGCAAAAGAGGATCAGGTGAGATTTTTCTTCCTTAGTTCAAATAAATTGGTGAGAGCTTGCATTGGATTTATTTACCTAATTATTATTGAATGTTATAATTGCACTAGGTAGGTGTTCAGGAGTCCCTTTAGGAGTTTCTATCTCTTAGAGTGCATTTATTTTAATAAAGTTAGGATGTTTTTCTTTATTTCTAAAGACTGTGAACATAAAAGAACTAGTTGTAATCATTGTAGTCTAATGTAACAGTTAACATAAACCTTTGGTTCAAACAAATATTTGTTGAATTTCTACTCTTTGCGAAGCCCTGTGAGAAGCATTGTTGCAAAAAAATAGGTAAGATCAGTTGGTCCCTTCAAGAAACCACCTTTTATTTAGTAAAGTGATTGAACAAGTTGTAGTGACTTACTATCATGAAGGGAATAAGAATGTCAATGGTGCTTCAAAGAAGGAAGAATTAAAGCCTCCTGGTAGGTTGCTGAAGAGACTGTATGTAGTTTATAAATGCAAGGAAATAAAATGAAGCAAATTGTTTTCTATTTCTACTGTTCAAGTCTTTATAATTGCCGTCTCTTTCCTGTTCCTTTTAAGATGGAAACAACACTGATTTTTCAATTGCTTTCTTCTTTCAAATTCTTGTTTTATGCTAGGCATGGTGGCACACACCTATAATCCCAGCTACTTGGTAGGCTGAGGCAGGAGGATCACAAGTTCAAGCCCAGACTTGGCAAATTAGTAAGACCTTGTCTCAAAATAAAAATAAAAATGCCTGGGGATACAGCTCAGTGATATACCAGGGTTCAATTACCAGTAAACCCTAGCTGAGAAAAAAATCTTGGTTTACTTAGGAACCAAGAGCAACAGAAGAGGTAGCGTAAGGTTTGTACTTGTGAAGCATTCCTACTTTCAAAACTGTGTTAAAAGAGTCCTAATCATTCCTTTATACCTTTAGTATTTATTGAGCACTATTAGATACCAGGTACTGCTGTGTGGAATTTCTTGTTTGTTTTTGTTTTTGTGTGTGTTTTTGGTTTTTTATACTGGAGTTGAACCCAGGAACACTTTACCACTGAACTACATGCCCCAGCCCTTTTTATTTTTTATTTTGAGAAAGGGTCTTGCTAAGTTGCTGATCCTTGATCTTGCAATCATCCTACCATAACCCACCCTGACCCCAAGTTGCTAGGATTACAGGCATGCATCACCATGCCTGGCACCTTTCTTTTTTCTTTTTCTTTTTTTCTTTCTTTCTTTCTTTCTTTTTTTTTTTTTTTTTTAAGAAAGAGGGGACAGTGAGAGAGAGAGAGAGAGAGAGAGAGAATCAATTTTTATTTAATTTTTCACATGGCCTTCATTGCTCTGAGAATTCGTTGTGTACATGGTGCTGGAGTTTGAACTCGAATACTTGCGCATGGCAAGCAATCGCTGTAACCACTGAGTCATCGCTCCAGCCCGGCACCTTTCTATTTAAAGACAGAAAAATCCTTCCCTCCAAAGAATATGCAATATATTAGAGGATATAACATGTGAGCAATTATAATAGATGGTGCTGTTTTAATAAATTGAAAAAAAGCAAGAGTAGCCTTTTATGAACAGAGTGATGATGAATGGAGCTAGGTTAGTGATGATGAGATGCTTAAATGTGGGATACTTGTACAGTGTTAGTAATGAGCTCTTATAAATCAATGATACATCTGTAGGATCTCCAGTAGAAATGAAGACTAAATATCAGATGACCTGAAAAAAAAGTTTAACATCATTACACGAAGTTAATACAATTTAAATTTAAGTGATCTCTCTTTTGCCTATCAAATCAGGAAAATAAAACTCTAAAGCAATTTTTGTTTGATGGAATCAAGCAAATGGCTTCTGTCATTACTCCTGTGAGTATGAATTAATCATCTTTGAAGGAACAGTAGGTATTTTATATCTAGATCCTTAACTATGTTCTTATCCATGTCTACTTGGGAGGCTAAAGTAGGAGGATAGCAAGTTGGAGGCTAGCCTCAGCAACTTAGTGAGACCCTGTCTCAAAACTAAAAATAAAAAGATGGTTATGGGACTGGAATGGTTGCTCAGCGGTTATGGTGCTGGCCTGGCCTGTGCAAGGTCGGAAGTTTGAACCCCAGCAGTGTATACACAACAAAGTGTTGGAGCAACAAAAGCCACATGAAAGACTAAATAAAATTGATTTTCTTTTTCTCTCTGTCAAAAAAAAAAAAAAAAAAAAAAGGAGATGGTTATATAATGTAGTGTTAGAGCATCCCTGGGTTCAGTCCCTAGTAGAACTCCTGCACTGCCAAACAGTTCTTATACTTTTACCCAGTAGTTTTACATTTGTGAAATAATAAAAGAATCATATAAAAATGTACATGAAAAAAATTTCCAGTATTATTTATCAAAAAAAAATAAGAGAATGATTAAATATGGAAGAAAATATCATGGCTTTTAGATGTAGCATGGAGTTAGCTGAGACTCTAGAGTTAGAAACTTGTTCATCTCTACATTCCTTTTATTATTTGTCCGAACTTGTATATATATATAAAGCACTTTATTCTATGTTTGTTTGTTTGTTTGTTTTTAATAAGACAAGGAGAGAGAGAGAAAGAGAATCAATTTGTTTCACCAACACTTAGTTATGTATGTGGAGCTGGTGTTTGAACCCAGGTCCTTTCACATGTCAGGCAATTGCCTCAACCGCTGAGCCACTGCTCCAGCCCCATACTTCATTTTTCTAAGCCTCAGTGTCCTCATTTTATAGAATATTTTTCTGGCACAGAGAAAGAATTCGAATAACAGCTCTTACTTTTCATTCCTGATTCATCTGCTGCAGAAGCAACTTAAGGGTGCCTCAGTGTTACCAGTGCTCCTTTTTTATTTATTTATTCATTTATTTTCTTACTTATTGATACTGGGGATTTAACCCAGGGTGCTCTATCAGTGGGTTACACACCTTGATGCCCAGTCCCACCACACACATTTCTTTCTTTCTTTCTTTCTTTTTTTTTTTTTTTTAAAGAGAGGGACAGTGAGAGAGAGAGAGAGAGAAAGAACCAATTTTTATTTAGTTTTTCATGTGGCTATTGTTGCTCTGACAGTTTGTTGCTGGGGTTCAACCTTGTGTCTTTGTGCATGCCAGGCAAGCATCATAACCACTGAACAACTGCTCAAGCCCCACACACAGTTCTTTTTAACTTTTTTTTTTTTAAGAGAGAAAAGCAGTGAGAGAGAGAGAGAATATCTTTATTGAGTTTTTCACGTGGCTTTAGTTGCTCTGACAGTTGTGTATGTGGGTGCTGGGGTTTGAACCCGTGTACTCGCGCATGCTGGCCAAGCACTGTAACCACTGAGCCACCGCTCCAGACCCTTAACTTTTTTTTTGAGGCAGAGTCTCACTAGGTTGCTGAGATTGCCCTTGATTGTGGGATCCTAAAGCCTCAGCTTTCCTAGTCTAGTCACTGGGATTATAGGCATGTGCCATCAACCAGTACTCACTTTAATAATCCAGTTGTCTCAAAGTAGTATATTTTTCCTCATATATGTTAAACAAAAGTCCTAAGCAACTTAGTGAGGCTCCATCTCAAGATAAAAAGGGCTGGAGATGTGGCTCACTGGTTAAGTACCACTTGGTTTAATCCGTGGTACCAGGCACCCAAAAAAAAGTCCCAGGAGATTCTGTCCAGCTTTTCACACTTCCTAAGGTCTTCAAAATAAAAAGCCATGTTGTTTCTCTTAGAAATTAAAGTGGGTCAGGCAATGTGGTACGCACCTGTAATACTAGCTACTCGGGAGGCTGAGGCAAGAATATCAGAAGTTCCAGGCCATCCTCAGTGAACTTAGTGAGAACCTATCTCCAAATAACAAAGAAAAAGGATATTGATCCTCTGTTTTGTATACATACTTATATATGTTTATTTTATTTCACATATACACAAAGAAGACAGGGGTGGGTGTATGCATATAGCTTAGTAATAAAAAGAATGAAAAAAATTGAAGTAGAAAGACCTAGTAGGAAGACATTATCATTTACATTATATGAATTCACTGGGTAAGGGTGGGAATGCCAAGGCCTTATAGGTTCCTTTTGAAAACTTCATTCTCAGCTGAGCACAGTAGCCCTCACCAGTGATCCCAGCAGCTCAGGAGACTAAGGCAGGAGTATTGCAGATTCAAAGCCAAACTCAGCAACTTATTGAGTCACTAGGTAACAAGACCCTGTCTCAAAAAATAAAAAGGGCTGGGGATGTTGCTCAGTGGTTAAGCACCCCTGAGTTCACTTCCTAGTACCCAAAAAACCCCAGCTTTATTCTATGGAAGGAAGTTGGCCCAAGGGACTAGTACTCAGATAGACGCTGGCTCTTAATCTCTGTATCCTTTCCTTTTAGATATTTGTCTGATACCTCTTCCCACCTAGCTGCCTCCCTGGCATTTCATCAGACATTGTAGGATTAAGCTAGATACTGTTATGCATGCATGTATGTATGTATGTGCATAAACAATGTAGGAAGTGATTTAAAATGATACATGGATTTTTTTAAATTCTTTTATTTTTTAATCACATTTTCTATAATGAATATATATTCTTGATATCCTAACGAAAATTACTCTTTCTAGTATTACAGTTAATTTGATTGAAAAAAGCTGGGGCTAGCAATGTGGCTGTGTGGTAGAGTGCTTGCCTGGCATGCAAGAGGCCCTGGGTTCAGTCCCCAACACCAAAAGCAAATAAACAAAAAAAAGAGTAAACAAAATTGTTTGGTCATGTTGGATTGAGCTAGAGCATGACTGAAAATGAAGGCAGATAAATCTGTTTTCAGAAAATCACAGTGATTTACGCCTTTTTCACTGTTAAGTTCCTGGACTCAAAGTAACTTTCTTATATTTGTACTTCATATTATTTTAAGCATAACTTTTACCCTATGGATCTTACACTCAAAAGGGATTGAAATATTTTCATGAATAATAATGGTTATAGGAAATGTTTATTTCTTTTTTTGTTTGTTTATAGTAAATCTGATATGTCTCGCTTGCGATTAGCTGCTGGTAGTGCCATAATGAAGCTTGCTCAGGAACCTTGTTACCATGAGATTATTACTCCAGAACAGTTTCAACTCTGTGCACTCGTTATTAATGTAAGTAACAATATTATTTCTGTCATACATGTCTCTTCAAAGTTAAATCCATTTATTTTAATATAAACAGGTCCTTTTAATTTATGGATGTATGAACTAAAGAGATTGCTATTTTATTCACCCAACATAATTATTATCTTACAAAGCAATATAAAAATGCTTAAACTGCTCCCTTTTTGTAAATGTTTGCCAATTTTTATTATTTTTGTTTCCATGCTGCTGTAGGATGAGTGTTACCAAGTAAGGCAGATATTTGCTCAGAAGCTGCATAAGGCACTTGTGAAATTACTGCTCCCATTGGAGTATATGGCAATCTTTGCCTTATGTGCCAAAGATCCTGTGAAGGAGAGAAGAGCACATGCACGACAGTGTTTACTGAAAAATATCAGTATCCGCAGGGAATACATTAAACAAAACCCTATGGCTACTGGTGAGTACATGACAGCTCCCAGTGTGCGTGACTGTCTTGTCAATGTCATAGTTTTTGAGGGGGGCAAGTCATCCATTCCTGTTATAGTTTATAATAACACGGGGAGCTTTATAGAATGTTACCATTATAGTTAACAAGAACTTAAAAACTGATATTCTGGATTTTGAGTCCTGTTTATTTATACTGCATACTGTTTTGGGTATTTGCCTGTGTGGTTTGATTTGAACATAGTTCTCAGATATCAGGGTAAATAATTTTTCCTATATTTCAAATATCTTTAAGCTTCAATATCTTTCAAAATTAAAGTATAAGTATTATAGTATCATCTAAATGTTGCTAATTTATAATTAACTGAGGAAAAAATGGAAACTGAACCACTGAAGTGGTTAGAAATCAAACTTAGGGAGGGATTTATACAAGTGTTGTTGTTAATAATGATGTTTTACACTTTAGAGAAATTATTATCACTGTTGCCTGAATATGTAGTTCCATACATGATTCACCTGCTAGCCCATGATCCAGATTTTACAAGATCACAAGATGTTGATCAGCTTCGTGATATCAAAGAGTAAGTCATGCTGTTTTTCAAGAATTCCACAAATTATTTTTACATCTCAAATGTTAATTTAGGGCTCAGTGATAGAGGACTTTCCCTGCATGCCTGAGGCCCTGAGTTAAATCCCCAGCACTACAAAAACAAACAAGGAGAAAAATGCTAATTTTCTCCTGTTGTTATTTTTACTAGAATAAAAACTGTCCTATGTTTTGTTAATTTATTGTGAATTGTAAGTTTCATCTTTCAAAATGGTTCCTATCTTGCTGGGCACGTGCACACCTGTAGTCCTAGCAACTAGGCAAGAGGACTGCAAGTTCAAACCCAGCCTCAGCAATTTAGTGAGGCCCTTAAGCCACTTGGCGAGACCCCATCTCAAAATAAAACATTAAAAAAGGGCTGGGGATATACACCTCAGTGATAAAGCACTCCTGGGTTAAATCCCCAGTAACATCCCCTGTCCCCCACCAAAACATTGTTCCCATATAGCCAAACGTTTTTGGTTGTTTTATTTCCTGACTCTTGGCACTTATTTAGTTGTCTCTGTATTTGAAATAGGTAAGTTTGGTTATTTTAATTTTAGTTTTTATATTATGTGATTTTTACTGTTTAAAGTCATAAAATAAAAATTTCTTCCTTTGGACTGGGGATATAGCTCAGTGGATAGGCATTTGCCTAGCAAGTGCAAGGCTCTGGGTTCTATCCCCATCTCAGAGACCAAAAAAAAAAAAATCTTAAAATTAACATTTATGCCCAACCTCAAAAGATAATACCTTATGGGCTGGAGCGGTGGCTCGGCAGTTACCTGTCATGCACAAGTACATAGGTTCGAACCCCAGCACCACGTACACAACGAAGTCTCAGAGCAACGAAAGCCATGTGAAAAACTAAATAAAAACTGATTCTCTCTGTCTCTCTCTCACTGTCCCCTCTTTCTAAAAAAGAAAGAAAGAAAGAAAAAATAATACCTTAAAAATATGCACCCATATCCAAAGTATTCTATGGCAGATCTATAAACAAGTAAAATCACTTGATTGAGATGTGCTGTTTATGTAAAAAAGAGTTTTGTACATGATGCAGGGTGAAAGGGTAAAGGGCAGCTGAAGATTCTCTACAAATAACCTCTAACAAACTTTAAATCACTATTTCCTTTCTTTCCCCTTTGCTATTTCTTTTTCTTTGCATTCTTGAAATAGTGCTTCTGCTTGTATTTAAATAAAGTATTATTACAACTTTATTTTGTGAAACATGAAGCCTAATTCTAAACTTACTTAAGAACTAAACATTTTTGTCTGTTTATTATAACTTTGATCACTAAAATGGTGTTAAAATCTTGATAGTTAGGAAAGATATTAGTTGGGTGTCATGGCACTTGGCTGTAATCTCAGCAACTGCGAAAGCTGAGGCAGGAAAATTGCAAATTCAAGGCCAGCCCGGGCAGCTTAGACTCTTTTTTTCTTTTTCTTTTTCCTTTTTTTAATTGAGAAAGAATCAATTTTATTTATTTTTTCATCTAGTCATAGTTCTTAAAACATTTAGTTATATATATAATGCTGGAGTTTGAACCCTTTAGATGCCATCTTTTATAAAAACAAAAGGACTTTGGGGGTGTAGCTGAGTAACAGTGGCCCTAGGTTTAATTCCTGTACCAGGAAAAAAAAAATAGTAATTCAGCTGGGTGTAGTGATGCACATCTATAATTCCAGAGACTCAGAAGGCTGAGGCAGGAGTATTACAAGTTCAAAGACAACCTAAGCAACTTAGTGCGATCCTGACTTGAAATTTTTAAAAATAAAAAAGGACTGGGTATGTAGCTCAGTGGTAAAGCACCCCTGGGTTCAATCCCATATGAAAAAAAGAAAAAAAAAGTAATTACAAAGTAAAATATAAAGTAGAAGACATGCCATATCTTGTCCAGCATTGCTTATAAGCTTTGGACTGTTGAGTTTTTTACATTCTTATATTTTGAAGTTTTGTCATTCCATTGTTGTTCCAACACCTTATTCCAGTGAGAATGTCTACATTTTGCAAAAATTTTTTGTAGTTTGATTAGATATATATTTCGACTATTTATAGAGAGATACGTTGACATATATAAAAATTGATTTTAGGGTTGGAGCGATGGCTCAGCAGTTTCTGTGCTTGCCTGGCAAGTGCAAAGACCTGGGTTCAAACCCCAACACCACGTACACAACTAAGTGTTGGATTAACTAAAGCCAAGTAAAAAACTAAATAAAGTTGTTTCTCTCTTTCTCTGTCTCTAAAAAAAAAAAAAAGATTTTATATGTAATCAATTTTTGTGTGTATTTGTTTTTTAAGCCACTAAATTAAAATCAGAGTTCATTGGCTCATGCCTATAATCCCAGCCACTTGGGTATTTGGGATAGGACAATAGCAAGCTCAGGAGTAACCTCAGCAATTTAACAAGAACCTGTATTTAAATTTTTTTTTTCCAAACTGAGGATTGAATCCAGGGATGCTGAGCCACATCCCAGCCCTTTCTATTTTGAGACAAGGTCTTGTAAAGTTTGAGGCTGACCTTGAACTTGCCTTCCTCCTGCCTCACCCTCCTGAGTTGCTGGAATTATAGGCATGTACCATTGCTCCCACCTAGGTGTGGGTTTTTTGTAAGTTACCTTTCTCATGTTGAGGAAATTCTCTTCTAATCTTAATTTATTAAGCGCTTTCATCTTCAACAAGCTTTAAAGATTGTCAATTTCTGTGCCTCAAGTGAAATGACCATGTGTGTTTTCCATCATTCTGATAATGTCATATATAAGTTCATGAGTTTTTTATTTGTTTTTAGTACCAAAGATTGAGCCCAGGGACACTTAACCACAGAGCCACATCCCCAGCCCTTTTTTTTTTTTTTTTTCGAAACAGTATCTCACTAAGTTGCTGAAGCCTGCTTTGAATCTGTGATACCCCTTTTTCAGCCTCCTGAGCCACTGAGGTTATTGGTGTATGGCCACTGCATCCAGCTAGCTTGTCAGTTTTTATATGTTAATAAATCCTCCTTAGTCATGGTGTATAATCCTTTTATTATATTGCTGAATTCAGTTTGCTAAATTTTTTTGAGGCTTTTTACATCAAATATATTTAAGAGATAACCAGCTGTAGTTCCCAGTAGTAGGGACAGTGAGAGAGAGAAAGAGAATTGATTTTATTTCGTTCTTCATGTGGCTGTTGTTGCTCTGACACTTGATTGTGTATGTGGTGCTGTGTCCTCGCGCACCATATCCACCAAGCCACCACTCCAGCCCCCATAATGTAGTCTTATAATCTTCATTGTTTTCATAGCAATGGTTAGCTATAGCACCACTTCCATTTCTGATTTTAGTAATTTGTCTTTTTTTCTTAGTCAGTTTAGCTAAATGTTTGTCAGTTGCATTGATCTTTTGAAGGACCAACTTTTGACTTTTTTTTTTTTTTTTTTAAAGAGCGAGAGAGGGACAATGAGAGAGAATCAGTTTTATTTCGTTTTTCTTGTGGCTTTTGTTGCTCTGACACTTCATTGTGTACGTGGTGCTGGGGTTTGATCCCACATCCTCGCCCATGCCAAGCAAGCGCTGTAATCACAGAGCCACAGCTGCAGCCCCACTTTTGACTGTTTTAAACACTAAAAGTTATATTTAAGCATGATTGTTTTCACATTCAAATATTTTGCTACTGTGTCAGAAAACTTAATTTATTCCATTCTCTATGTTGTTTAACTATGATCATTTTTATTATTGTCATCCTTCTAGTTTTGAGTCCAGTTCTTTCTTTTCTTTTTTCTTTTTCTCTTTTGCTCTTCTTTTTCTAGATCCTTAAGGTAGACAGGTAATTCACTGGAATCTTTTTTATATTCTTTGTTCTGTGTGGTCTTTGAAGTTGTGGTTCTGTTGTCTCTGTAGACAGCGAGTAATCTGATAGATTTCCTTCATTGCTTGTACTTGTAGCCCCCACTTTTTTTCTCATATACCTCTCTGGCTTCTGTATCTGATAAGGACCCAGAATTCTAAACTGTTCATTCTGATTTTTTTAATAAAATAATACTTATTTTTTTGTTGTGATCAACTCCTGAAGCTTCCTACTCCCATTTTTTTCTGACATTAGTAAGAATATATTTGTGTTTGCTTTAAAGAAAGAAGGACAGTGAGAGGCAGAGAGAATCAATTTTTATTGAGTTTTTCACATGGCTTTCATTGCTCTGACACTTAGTTGTGTACGTGGTGCTGGGATTTGAACTCGTGTACTTGCGCATGCCGGGCAAGCACCGTAACCACTGAGCCACTGCTCCAGCAGTGTGATTGTGAAAAACAATCACACTTATAGTCTTTAGCATTTCATAACATTTATCCTTTATTTTAGTGATACTCAATATGAAAAATTATAAAGGTATGTTAAGGAGCTGGAGTGGTGTCTCGGTGCTTACAGTGCTTGCTTGGCATGCATGAGGATGCAGGCACACAATGAAGTGTTGGAGCAACAAAAGCCACATGAGAAACTAAATAAAATTGATTCTCTGTTTCTCTTTCTCTCTCACTGCCCCTCTCTCTCTTTAGGGAAAATAAATATGTTAAAAAGAAGAAAATGTTTATAATCATACCTCCCCGAAGCCCATTTGTTGCTCTTAACACTTTGCTCTGTATTTTTCTGCACTTTTTATTTTCCATCTTTGCATGACTCTTTAGCAAATATTGATACAGTGCTTTCAGTATGCCAGGTGCTGTGCTAATTTCTTAGGAAGTAGCCTTATGTAATAAGATAATTTTAAGGTTTACGCTCTGATGAAAGATGAAGAGACAAATATGTGTAATACTTGCCACGCAATATAGTAGAGATACCTAGAAGAAGCATGCCGCCCACACCTAACAGAAGTTAAAAACAGAAAGAAAATAATCAGTAGAACAGCTAACTAAGAGTGTAGGCTTTGGGACCGGGGGTATAGCTCAGAGTGGAGTCCTGACTAGCATGAGGCCCTGGGTTCCATCTCCATTACCGAAAAGGATAAGAATATAGTCTTCAGATCATCAGTAAGGAACACCAAATTTTCCTGGAAAGAAGAGAGAAGTTTATTTTATTTATTCTTTACCCCCCGCCCCCCACCAGAGATTGAACTCAGGGATCCTTTTTTTTTTTTAAGAAAGAGGGACAGTGAGAGAGACTGAGAAAGAGAGAAACAACTTTATTTAGTTTTTCACATGGCCTTAGTTGCTCCAACACTTAGTTGTGTACATGGTGCTGGGGTTTGAACCCGGGTCCTCATGCTTGCCAGGCAAGCACCGAAACCACTGAGCCACCGCTCCAGCCCCGAACTCAGGGATCCTTAACCACATCCCTAGCCATTTTTAATTTTTATTTTGAGGCAAGTTCTCATTAAGTTTTAGGACCTTACTAGAATTGGTGAGCTGGCCTTGAACTTGGATCCTTTTCTTACCTCAACCTTCCAAATTGCTGGGATCACTGGTGTGGGCCAGTTTAAAAGGATCTATATAGTGAAGGTATAGTTTAGTAGTAAAGCATTTGCCTAACATGCACAAAGCCCTGTGTTTGATCCCCTGCTGGGAAATGATTCAAGTGAAAGCCAAATTGTCAAAGAATGAGAACTAGAAAAATCTTCAAAAGAAATTGGCTGTGAATAGGGAGGGAAGAAACCAATAGAATGTCTCTAGGACAGAGATAGGGTAGTGGGATATGGTTGCAGGAAAAGAAAAGAATAGTTTGTAATAAATTGAGGTGGAATCTCCAAAAGAAAAGATGGCTAGAATCCTAAGGCGATATATAGGGAGGGAAAAAGAATAAAAATAATTTCTAGGACTAATATTAAAAAGTTGAGAAAGTTTCATCCAATGACTTATTCTGTGTAACAAAGGAACAAGGATTTTGCTGGTAGTTGAAGGTGGTAGAATCATAAATATGAGCAGAATAAAGATAGAAAATAGCTGCTGCAGACAGGGACAATGGTGCACGCCTGTGATCCAGCAATTTGGGAGGCTGAGGCAGGAGAGTCACCAAGTTCAAGGCAACCCTTGGGAATTTAGCAAGACCCTGTCTCAAAAGTTTGAAAAATAATTCCAAGGGCTATGGATTTAGTAGGTCAATGGTAGAGGGTCCCTGGGTTCAAACCCCAATATCAAGGAAGGGAGGAAAGGAAAGAAGATAGCTGCTGGGAAGAACAAGATAAAAATCATAACTGACAACACAAAGAGTAGCTGATTAACATCAAAAGATAAAAATCTTAAATTTTTATTATATTAAACTTCTCAGATGTATAATTTTTCTCTACTAGTTAAACATTCTGAATGTAGATGCCAAGAAGCCAAACACTTGGATTGTTTCAGGTTTTGAATTTGTCAAGGCTAGTGTACCAGCAGGAAAATTGTAAGGGAATTGAGACTATTTCAAATTGTGATTAAAGGGGCTGGCACAGTGGCTCAGTGGTTATAGCATTTGCCTAGCATGCACAAGGATGCAGGTTTGAACCCTAGCATCATGTACACAACGAAGTGTTAGAGCAACGGAACCACATGAAAAATTAATAAAATTCATTCTCTCTCTTTAAAAGAAAAAAAAACATAAAAAAACATGGTTAAAATATTGGCTCATGTACTGTAAATTAGTAAGGGAATAATGAAGAGAAAATGCAGGAGTGGAAATGCAAGAAGGTTAGGGTTGGGAAATTATCAAGGCCAAGAGATGGGATTTTCCCACGAGGTCAGACATGGCATTAATAGTGGAAGTATCTAAAGAAAAACAGAAAAGAAGGTATCCAAAAAGTGATATATTTGAATTTGTAATTTCACTGGCAGGCCACTTCTAAACATTGGCAAGGTCTAGGAAGGTCTGAGTACCTTAAGGTGAACAATATTAGAAATGAAGCAATCAAGGAACTGGGAAATAAAGTATGGAAGGACCTAAAGATGGAATTTAGGCAAACTGTAAGCTAGAAGCTAAATGAATTCAAGAATCATAGGGAGGTTGACAGATGACATTGACAGGGAGAGAGTAGGAGATGTAGCCAAATAGCACAAGCTTCCTAGGAAAAAAATTTTTTTTTAACAACTTTATTTAGTTTTTTACATGGCTTTAGTTACTCCAACACTTAGTTGTGTATGTGGTGCTGGGGTTTGAACCCAGGTCCTCGTGCTTGCCAGGCAAGCGCCTAAACCGCTGAGCTACGGCTCCAGCCCCTTCCTAGGAAAAACTTAACATAAACAGAAGAATAACTAGAATCAGCACTGGGGAAGATAGAAGCTGAACCAACCCTCCAACCTTAAGTGTGCAGCATCTAGTAGAATGAACGGTATAGCTTGAGGAAAATGCAGAGTATACTTTTTTTTTTAAACAAGAGAGGGACAGTGAGAGAAAGAGAGAATCAGTTTTCTTTAGTTTCTCATGTAGCCTTCTCTGCTTGGAGACTTTGTTGTGTATGTGGTGCTGGGATTTGAACCTGCGTACTTGCACATGCCAGGCAAGCACCGTAACCACTGAGCTACCACTCCAACCCCCAGAGAGTATTCTTGGGAGCAGCAGTATTCTTGAAAGCATAGTTTCAGTTATGGCAAAATGCTGAAGTAAGCATTTACTAAAGTTTGTTTTCTATGGAAAGTATATTCCAGAAAGCTCAGTTAAAAGGCTTTGAAGAAGAGGAATTCACTTTGTGGGACAGGGAAAGAAACACAGCATTATTGGAATCCATGTCCTACAGAGTATGGGTTAAGATTAGCAATAACAGGGGCTGGAGCGATGGCTCTGCGGTTACAGTGCTTGCCCAGCATGCGCAAGTACACGGGTTCAAATCCCAGCACCCACATACACAACTAAGTGTCACAGCAACGAAAGCCATGTAAAAAACTCAATAAACATCGATTCTCTGTCTCTGTCTGTCTCCCTCTCTCTCTCTCTCTCTCGCTCTCACTGTCCTTCTCTTAAAAAAAAAAAATAGCAATAACATTTAATATATTGTTTTGTATAGTGATTTAACATACTTTTTTCTAGTTGTTTCATTGAGTAATACCTGTTTTGTTGTTACACATTTATGTAGTGTGTATATATATATTTATTTATATTTAAAACTTTACTGCATGGGCTGGAGTGGTGGCTCAGCAGTTATGGCCCTTGCTTGGCATGTATGAGGACTTGGTTTCAAACACCAGCACCACATACACGACGAAGTATTAGAACAACAAAAACCACATGAGAAACTAAATAAAATAGATTCTCGCTTTCTCTCTCTCTCTTTTAGAGAAAGAGAAGCAATTTTTATTTAGTTTTTCATGTGACTTTCATTCCTCTGACACTTTGTTGTGTACCTGGGTGCTGGGGTTTGAATTCGAGTACTCAAGCATGCAAGGCAAGCACTGTAATCGCCAAGCCACTGCTCAAGCACCCCCCCCTTAACAAAGAAAAAAGTTAAAAAAAAAAAAAAAGAATAAGAAGAAAAAGAAAACCGTACTGCAAGTTTTTTTAAGACCAAAGAAATGAGTCTAGCATTCTAAGGTAACAAGACTGTTCCCTCGCATTGTCTCCTAAAACAAAGTAGTTCTTACATGATAAAGGAATTAAATGGTCTTCAAATTTAATAGAAATTCAGTAGAATTCTGAACCCAAAGAATTACTTCAGTGTTCACATAAGCAAATGGAATTCTTCAGACTTATAGAACACATGAGTTCTGTGTTGATCATCTCTGTCTGGCATGTAGTTGTTCGGATAAAGCTTATTATAATTATGTGGTTTTGTAAAAGTGTAAAATCAGATCTAGTTTTAGTCCTAGTTACCTACGCCTCATCCCCCTGCTTTATTTTTTTTAATAATCCATGACCCTAGGTAATTTTACACCCAGAAAAACCTTTATCTGTAAAATTGGAGGTTTTATATATACTTTTTTTTCTCCTGGTATTGGGGATTGAATCCAGAAGCACTTTCCCACTGATTTGCATCCCCAGCCTGTGTTTTTTTACTTTTTGAGACAGGGTTTCGCTAAATTGCTTGCTAAGTTACTGAGGCTGACTTATATTGTCTTTTTCTTTTATTTGATTTTTTTTAAGAATTTCAGCAGCCACTCTATCTAGATATAACTAGAGTTAACAGCTGTTTGCCAGCATTAATAAGTATTATAGAAGCTGTCAATCAATATGCATTTCAACTGTTAAGCTAGTCTCTTAAAACGTTCACATGGGCAGTGGCTTATGTTTGTAATCCCAGTGGTACAGTATGCTGAGGCAGGAGGATCACAAGTTCAAAACCACCCTCAGCAGTTTAGTGAGGCCCTAAGCAATTTAGCAAGACCCTATCTCAAAATGAAAACAAAGAAAAGGTCTAGGGATATGGCTTAGTGGTTAAGTGCCTCTGGGTTCAATCCCCAGTTTTATTTACATATTTATTTATTTATTATTTAAATATTATTATATTATTATTTATTATTTAAATATTATATGCTATGTGAACTTCTTTGCATATAAGTTCACATAGCATATAATATTTCTCTCCTGTTGATGGACTAAAGCAGTAGACTTACCTATAAATCAGTCCTGGTAACTTTAAAAAAAAATTCGTTTTAATGGTACTGGGGATTGAAGTCAGGGGGTACACTACCACTGAGCTACAATCCGAGTTGTTTTTTTGCTTTTTTGTTTGTTTGTTTGTTTTAAGTGAGAGAGAGAAAGACAGAATTCTATCTAGTTTAGCATGCGACCCTTGCTGCCCCAATACCTCATTGTGCACATGGGTGCTGGGGGCCTGAACCCAGGTCCTCGCGCATGCTGGGCAAGCACTGCAACCTCCAAGCCACCGCTCCAGCTCCCCAGTTCTTTCTTTCTTTCTTTTTTTTTTTTTTGGAGACCTTGTCTCGCTAAGTTGCCATGGTTGTTCTTAAATGTGCAATCCTTCTTCATCAGTGTTCCAAGTCTCAGGGATTACAGGTGTGTGCCACTGCACCTGCACCCAGCTCTTCCAGATAATTTATTAGAAATAAACTCCACGTACAGATTTGTCAGTTCAAGTTCCCCAATTCTAACGTTCAGCCTGATTTAAGGTTCGCATTTACTGTGTTGCATTCATATTCTTTATGCGTTAATGAATGTATAGCAACAAGTAAAAACAGAAAAAATGGTCTAAGATGTAGCTGTTTAGCTGAGTGTATGGTTTACCACACACACTAGCCTCCTACTACATGCAATTCAGACTTGCATCTCAACAGAATGATACCAATTGTAGACCTGCATATCTTAAGTCAGTATGCCAAAATTCTGCCAGGTGCTGATTTATACATCATTTTCAGTGTTAGATATGTCAGAGGGTCCAAATGTTTACTGAATAATATATAATATAGTGTGAGCTTATACAATTGTGAGAATATCTCATTTTTGTTTTTAACATATTGTGGTTTAATTTTCTATTTGAATATAATAGGATAATATAACACTGTTAATAATTAGAGTTTTCTTTATATTTTCCTTTTATTATATTCTGACAACAGAACTTCCTATAAGATATTTTACTTCATTAAGCAAAAGCACCTACATGTTGTCTAATATTTTCACCATTTAGGTGCCTGTGGTTCATGCTTGAAGTTTTAATGACAAAGAATGAAAATAATAGCCATGCCTTTATGAAGAAGATGGCAGAAAACATCAAATTAACCAGAGATGCCCAGTCTCCAGATGAATCCAAGACAAATGAAGTAAGATAAGTGTTAGTCCAGACTACATTAAGATGTTATCGAGCAAGGCGCAAGCTGCTGTAGTCCCAGCAGCTCTGGAGGCTGAGGCAGGCAGATCATAAGTTCAAAGTCAGCCTCAGCAATTCAGCGAGGTCCCGAGCAGCTTAGCAAGATCCTGTCTCAAATACAACAACAAAAAAAGGTTGGGATTGTGACTTAGTGATTAAGTGCACCTGGGTTCAATCCCAGTACCAAAAAAAAAAAGTTACAAATGGATGTACTTTTTTTTTTTTTTTTTTTTTTTTAAGAAAGAGGGGACAGTGAAAGAGAATCAATTTTATTTAGTTTTTCACATGGCTTCCATTGCTCCGAGACTCCGTTGTGTATGTGGGTGCTGGGGTTTGAACTCGCATACTCGCGCATGCCAGGCAAGCGCTGTAACCTCTGAGCCACCGCTCCAGCACCAAATGGATGTACTTTTTATATGCTTTCTTTGGTCCGACGTACTGTTTCTACTTCATACTTGGCATGCATGTTAAATTAAGGTAGGAATTTTTTTGTTGTTGTTTTCTTTATCAGAAGGAAACTATGCTAAATAGAAATGGGAAATGTTCAAGAAATAACCACTTCTTTGTTAAAATCATCTGCATTTGATGAAAGTGTTACTTTTGATTATGTTGTTGTCATGAAAATTATGCAAAATCTTTCATTATTTTTCTTTCCTAGAAATTATATACAGTATGTGATGTGGCTCTGTGTGTTATAAATAGTAAAAGTGCTTTGTGCAATGCAGATTCGCCAAAGGATCCAGTCCTCCCACTGAAATTTTTCACACAACCTGAAAAGGTAATTTTTTACGCTTCATTTTTCTAGCATATTATCCTGATTATCAGTTATATCAGCCTTAGCGGCAGATATTGGATTGTCTTCAGTACAATAAAAAAATAAATACCTCTGGGTTTGAGATTATCTTTAGACCCCTGCATGACAATTTTCACCTAAGTAGGAGAAAAAATCAAGTCTTTTTTTTATTGTTTTTAGGTTCCTCCTGGATAATTTCTAGTAGGAAAAGTTTTCAGATTTTAAAAATCATTTTGATTTTATTTTATTAAAACACTTAAAATGAAAATGTTAGAGTTAGCTAAACCCAGAGAGAATCAAGGGTCAAATGTTTTCACTCATTCATGGAGGGTAAAGCTAAACTCAGTCTTAGGTGAAAGGTAGTCAGGCTCATATATTAGACCAGCAGAGGCATAATAATACATAATCTAAGGCAATCATCAATATGTAGAGGTGGAGGATGGGGAATATATGGGGAGAGGAAGGGAGAATAGGGAGGGATCTAGAGAGATAATCAATAATGTAGCCTACTCTTTATCTCCCCCCACCCCGAGAATCCTAATAATATTTATGCAATCAATTCCAGAAAATTCACAACCTAAGCATTTATATTGTTTATAGGGGCAAAATATAAAAGATTCAAGAGACTGGGGTGTGCATGATGTGGGGGTAATTCTGGTTTAAGATTATGTACATATCACATTGTTACTTTATATGCATTTATGATTGTACAATAACTCACTAATTTTTTTTCTTTAAAGAAAATGTTAAAGTTGATTGAATTGGTCTTTGCAATTTATAGACCTGGATTGTCATCAACATTTCTGATAGTGACAAATTTTAACTCCTGAGGCTTAATTTTCTCATCTCTCTAGTATAGGCATATCCTAGAGGTTATCACACAATAACAATCAATTCATGGTATTCTTAATTGATTACACATAACATATTTATTCTGCTACTAGCAAATAAGTTTTCTATGTCATTAAATTTTCCAGTTAACCCAAGCTTTTTAAAAATGTATTATTTATTCCCTGCTTTTAGGTAGCATTTTGAAGCCTGTCTCTTGGTCCTAAGAAACAAAATGTGTCTAATAAGGTGATAGGTTTTTCTTTTTAGTGAACATAATGTTTTTGATCCAGTGGAGTTTCTTAATGAATATTAAGTGTCTAGTATGTGCATAGTAACATATGAGCTCCTTTGACAGCCCAAGAGTAGATTTTACAGTATAACACAGGAGGCAAAAACAGTTGTATGAATAAACTGGACGTTGCAATAAATCATATGAATACTTAGGAGTAGGCTTTATTTAAAATTTAGGAAATTTGCCACTCAACCTAGAAAAATGCCATGAATTGAGAAATGGTAGGTCATTAGCATAAATATAATTGTTATTGCAGGATATACATTTTGTTTTGATAATAAAAAGTGTTCAATTTGATAGGCTTTTGTTTTGTTTTTTTAAATAGGACTTCTGTAATGACAAGAGTTATATTTCAGAAGAGACAAGAGTACTTCTGTTAACGGGAAAGGTATTAAGTATTCAATATTTGGGGAATTTTAATTTATATGTATAATTCTTCTGTTGTATGTCCTGTATTTTATAGTTCCTGATTCTTAGGGATCATATTATGGTTTTGTAGCATTTGACATTCTCTCAGAATTTTTTCTGCCATGAATCACTCTTCTGAATTGCTACCATATGTTCTCTGTAATGAAGATAAGATTTGAATTAATTTAAATTACAATTACAAAGAAGATTTTCCTAAGAAATAGTGTAATAAACTTAATGTATAAGGTAAAGAATAGAGCCAGACCTGGTGGCTCATACCTATAATATTACACAGCAAGTTGGGAGGTCAAGGTCAGAGGATCATAAGTTCCAAGCCAGCTTCCACTTTATTAAATTAGACCATGACTCAAAAATAAGAAAATAAAAAAATATATAGCTCAGTGTTAAAATGCCCTGTGTTCAATCCCAAGTATTAGAAAGAAAAAAACTGGTAAGTAAATTTTGTGTACTAGTGAGTTAAATAACTTATAGTTCATAAAACTATTGTGATAAGTCCTAAAAAAAAAGTTTAAAATTTCAACTTTTTGTTAATTTCTCAATTTATACATTCAGTAGTTTGTTTATAAGATATTTTGGTATGTATTTCAATGTCTTAGGGGTACTTAAAACAAGAGCCAGGTGTAGAGACACATGCCTATAGTCCTGGCTACTTAGGAGACTAAGTTAGATGGATTGCTTGATCCCACAAGTTCAAGAATAGCCTGGGCAACATGCCATCATCTCATCGCTAAAAACAAACAAACAAACAATAAAAACATGGCTAGGCATGTAGCTCAGCAGTAGAGCACTTGCCTGAGTTTCATCTCAACCACCAGGGAAAACAGAAAAAAAAAGAAAAAGATAATGTTAAACTGTAATGAATAACAAATATTCCCTGTTGTTGTTAAATAGAGATAATACTTAAGACTTTTTATTGTTTTAACACAGCCAAACACATTTTTATAGAATTATCATTTCTGATAACTTTAAAATTTAACCTTCCAAGGTAACAGCAATCCCTTGGCTTAGGGTAAAGGATATCTCTTACCTACTTCTATATTTATATGTATCACTTTCATTAACAGTTTAAAATAATTGTGTGTCTGTCTGTCTGATTTTTCAGCCAAAGCCCACTGGAGTACTGGGTGCAGTAAACAAGCCTTTATCAGCAACAGGAAGAAAACCCTATGTTAGAAGTACTGGCACTGAGACTGGAAGCAATATAAATGTAAATTCAGAGCTGAACCCCTCAACCGGAAATCGATCAAGGCAAATTTTTTCTCTAATTGTTTTTGTTCTCTCACTCACTACTTGGTTATCTTTTCATTTATTCCTAAAATACTGTATCATAAAATGGAGCTCTCTACCACTCAGCTATATTCCCAGACCATATTTTTGTGTTTTTAATGAGGAGAATCAAGAATATACTCTGCATTTTGAAATAATATAGTATTCTAAGTACATAGAAAAATCAACAGAAAAGGGCTGAGAATTCCGTGTTAGAGCACTTGCCTAGCATGTAAGCAACCCTAGATTCAATCCCCAGGACCATCAAAAGACAAAAGTAATAGAAAACATAAGTATTTGTAATATATTATAATTAACTTACATAGAAATATTTACTGTAGATACATCAGAAAATTCAACACATTGAAAAACCATGAAAATATAACATACATGGGAATACTTTTAAAATTCTTAACTCTAGTATAATGTGATTAAAGTAATGTTTATATAGCATTTTCCACATAATGTGTCATCTTTGCTTTGTTAATCACTGCCTAAAGAATTTCTAGGGCTGGAGCAGTGGCTCATTGGTTGGTACACTTGCCTGGCATGCACAAGGACCTGGGTTTGAACCACAGAGCCAAATACACTACTAAGTGCCAGGGAAACAATGGCCAGATGAAAAAAATAAGCAAAATTGATTTTTTTCTCAAAAAAAAAAAAAAAACAGTGATAATAATAGTAATTGGCTTTAAGAAAAAAAAATTTCCACCTGACCCTACTGTTAACAATACTAAATATTGAGGTTTTTAAAGATTTTATTCTTATCTATGTTTATCAGTAAAATCCCAAAATATAAAATTAGTTAACATAGAATACCTGTGTTTTAAAGAGAAGGTGGGGATTCAAACACCTCCTAAGTGGACTTTTCCTTATAGTCCCTCCCTTGCAGAACCTTAAGAATACTGGAAATAAGTCAGGTGTGGTGACACACACCTGCGATCCCAACAGCTCAGGAGACTGAGGCAGGAGGATCACAAGTTCAAAGCCATTCTCAGCAACTTAGCGAGACCCTGTCTCAAAACAATACATTTAAAAAGGACTGGGGATGTAGCTCAATGTTTAAGCACCCCTGGCTTCAATCCCTGGTACCAGAAAATAATTAAAGAAAAATTTTAAAAATAAGACTGGAAATGACTATGCTATGTTTTATAGTTTTGTTTTTTAGAGTTTCTTACTCTCAAGAGATAAGATCTAGAATAATTGTATTATTTTGTTTCATGACAATAACTCTGTCAGGTGGTTTTACACTATTAAATGAAAATTGGTCACATGATATAATGAACCACTAGTTTGTTGTAACAGAAGATCTGAGTCTTGCTATCATTCCATCACTTGATTAGGTTTCTAAACCAATTGGTCCCAATCCTTATTGGTAGAATGAAAGAGTGCACTTTCTGTATATGTGGTACAATAAAGAAGCTTTTTTTATTTTTCTTCACTAGGGAACAGAGTTCAGAGGCAACAGAAACTGGAGTTAGTGAAAATGAGGAGAACCCTGTGAGAATTATTTCTGTTACACCTGTAAAAAATATTGACCCAGTAAAGAGTAAGGTAAATTTTTATAATCTGTCTGTCTGTCTGTCATCTATCTTGGGTAGCTGGGAAATAAACCTAGGACCTTACACATACTAGGCAAGCACTCTACCACTGAACTGCACCCCCAAGTCCCTGTTAAAATTTAACTAGTAAATTTCTCCTATGAAGGTTCTTGTTATAATTTTATAGTAAGGGTAAGAAATTCGACAGCCAAGAGCTTAATGTTCATACCACATTTTATGCAAGTGTATATTTCACTCCCTGAAATACTTAACTGTGCTTCTGCTCTCCAGAAATGATTCTGCCTACATCTGCTAATTTCACTTTATGAGAGTTTATGTGCTCTCCCATAATAGTATCCTTCTCCCACACTACCCCTTCCAACACCTTGAAAGCATGGGAAGGAGAGTTAAGTGTGCCTGAGTTTTTACTTAACAGGTGTATTCTTTACTGTTGACCTTTAACCTGTGGCATCCAGTTTTCTTTTTTTTTTTTTTTTTTTTTTTTTTTTTTTTTTTTTTTTTTTTTTTTTTTTTTTTTTTTTTTTTTTTTTTTTTTTTTTTTTTTTTTTTTTTTTTTTTTTTTTTTTTTTTTTTTTTTTTTTTTTTTTGCATCCAGTTTTCTTAACAATTTTTTGGCAAGCAAGAAAGGAGTTCATGTTTGGAACATCAGACCTAATTTTGAATCCTGGCTTTGTATTGACTTGGACAGACTGGTTGACTTCTATAAGCTTCCATTCCACTGTGAAGTGAGATTGATAGCACTGGAGCAGTGGCTCCCATTTGGACTGCTTGCCTGGCATGTGTGAGGACCCAGGTTTGAACCTAACACCACATACACAACTAAGTGTCAGAAAAACAAAGGCCAGATGAAAAAACAAAGTCGAGTCTATCTTTCTATCTTTCCTCCTTTTTTTTTTTTTTTTTTAATAGGGACAGTGAGTGAGGTGTTTTTTTTGTTGTTTTTTTTTTCCATTTAGTTTTTCTTTCTTTCTTTTTTTATTTTTTTAAGAGGGACAATGAAAGAGAGAAAGAATCAATTTTATTTAGTTTGTCATGTGGCTTTCGTTGCTTCAACACTTAGTTGTGTATGGGGTGCTGGGGTTTGAACCTGGGTCCTCACACATGCCAGGCAGCAGCTCCAAGCACTGAGCCATCGCTCAGTGTAACTTTTCTCAGTACCGAGACAATTCTTCCCTCTTCATTTGGCTTTACTGGAGCCCTTTTTACATAGGCATATGCACATAATTTTCAAAAATGTGTAAGTGTAATCAGTGCTTTTTTTTTTTTTTTAAAGAGAGGGACAGTGAGAGAATCAATTTTTATTTATTTTTCCATCTGGTCTTTGTTTCTCTGGCATTTAGTTGTGTGCATGGTGCTAGGGTTTGAACTTGGGTCCTTCGCATGCCAGGCAAACGCTTTAACTGCTGAGCCACCACTCCAGCTCAGTGAATAATTAAAAAAAAAAAAAAAATATATATATATATATATATA